>LRSR01005023.1:0-21757 GCA_001579985.1 Hypsibius dujardini | reverse complement strand
AGAGGAGCAAGCGAAACAAAAAAGGAAAATGTAGAAAGGAGCACAGAAACAGTCAACGAAGCACCAAGGCCAGACTCAGCGAAATTCGCACGTTATCAGCCTCGAATTTTTTCGCCAAAGATCTGCGATAATCGAAAGTTAGATCTTCAGCGGCACAGGGCGTTCGATGCCCACACCTTTTTCAGCGGTACTTGGGTAGATCTTGACGTATTCTTCCGATGTGCCTTGCGCGGCAACGTAGACAGCAGACTCAGCATCCTGCAGAGCTCCAGAGTCACCAGCTCGATCAGTATCTGTAATCGAATAGGGTGCTTGGGGAGCAAGGGTAGATGAACCGCGCGGTTCAAACAGGCGAATTTTCCAGGGGAAACGAAAACAACCGAATTTGTTTTGCAGAGTCACAACGACCCATATTAAAAGAATGGCAATGATTAATACGAAAATGAACGATACAGCCGAACCAACGTATTGCAGAAGAGTGAAAAAGGAGAATGCGTTACTTTCACGGATGTCAACTGTTCTCCCATCGAGGAAAGAATCAACGGTGTCCGCTCCGTCATCGTGCATGAGGGCGGAAAATTCGCTGAGCAAATTCATGTCAAACGGATTGCCTTGGAGAGACAGAGACTCAAGCGGCGCCTCGTGGTCAACGACAGCGTCGAAGTGCGCTCGCCATCGGACCTTAGACAGCGCAAACGTCGGCTGCATCGGTTTCCAATCATCGGTTTTGGAATCGTATTCGTGAACGATTCCATTGAAATTTGCAAGAGAATCACGCCAATAGCATGGAGTGAGAGGTTTCAAGGATTTCCCATCATGTCCAATTGTGAAGGTCTCATTGAAAACGGGTTGAAAACCACATCGAGAGTTAACTCCGCGAAAAGTGGCATTGACGGAATGACAACGACTAAGAATTCCTGATTTCCCAAAAGATCGAAGTGCGTAGCACTCGGGCTGCCCAATCATCTGCGCAGCCTGCACCGCGGAGAATCGCGAAGTGACAGCCTACAGATTCCGGTTGGTTTCGGCAAGAATACAATCGTAATCTCGGAGTTGATTTTCGAGCTCATTGAAACGGTCCATATTTCTGTACTCATAGAATTGGAAATGACCTTTCAGTTGAAACTCAAATCGAGAAAGATCGCTAGTCGCGTTATGGGCAAGCACGGTAAATCTGTGATATACAGCAGTGCCCAGAGGATTCTCAGCTGAACGATACCGCAGCTGAATGAATATATGATCCGAATCGAGAACGCGAACGACTTCGCGATCTCCGCAGAGTCGCGTTTTGTTTCCCAGCGCGAAATCCACTTGCTTGTCATGATCTCGTAAACGCAGGGGGGTTACTGGATCACGATTAGTCTCGTACAGTCGTGCGGAGCCCGCAGCGATTTCGCTGTACTGACAAGTCAACTGCCTACCTTGCGGAGCAGGATCCCAGACGTAAGTTGTGCCGTGACGGACAGAGAACCCTTCTGCCCGCTTATCGGCAAGTTTGACGGAGCGGCGAAGAATGACAGCATCATCTCCACGAGGTTGATCTAAGGTGACCGGTTCGAAAATACAATTCCGGACGACATTCTCCTGAACGGTCGCCATTTCCGCGTGGCAACTGGAGAGTGTTCGTAACCCCAGGACACACCGTCTTCCGACGTCATGGGTTTCTCATTGCACGTTTTCGTCTGACCGAAACGCCAACAGTCTTGGGCACTCAGTGAGACAGGATGACGGAAGGTTGTCGTGTCGGTCTCGGCGTCCCAGAAACTCTCAACGCGAACGCCAAGGTCCCAGGCTCTGCAACCAAAGCCACCAAAAGTGAAATCAGCGGGATCGTGTTCGACGACGGAGTAGTCCACGTCTTGGAAGGTCAGAGCTTTTTCAGCTTCACAACCTTGAGTTCCGAAGTTGACGGAACCAACCAATTGAGGAGCGGTGCAATCGCAAGCAATTAAAGTCAGGGCGGAAGTCGGAGTCAACATCAGACAAACAACAGCGAACATCATCGCCATGTTGGTCGAAGTAAAAATTCTAGAGCCCCCACCTCCTCGAGAGCCAGCGTTCGACGCATGGGGCTTCTCTTCAACAGTTTCATCCGCAATGAAGTGATTGTGGGGACAACACGGAGCGTCGGCGGGAACGCATCCACGATGGTAGAGATGATTATGAACGCACTGTACCATATCTCGCTGATCGTAACTGTTTGGAAACTCGCCGCAGATGCACATCTCGTGGCGGCGAGCTCGGTCGTAATGGTTGTCACAGAAGAAGACGGGTTTGTCGCCAGATGGGACGATGTAGAGTCCAACAGACTGCGCGGGACGTTCACACATGCGTTCAGAACGATTCTCAGTCGTGATGATGGCTTCGCAGCGTTGCGAGTCAGACGGATTTCGGAGGGTGATTTCAAACTGATCCTCCGGAGCAGTTGACGGTTGGACAAGTCGGGCACAGCGGCAGATGTTTACACCGTGCATAGGGGCCGGCATGTAGGTTTCCCACTCCTGTTCGTTTATCATTGCATTCAGACCGATAGCGCCGTAAGCGATAGGTTGACATTCGAGACAGAGGGACATTGGCATCGTCATCAACAGAGATGGAACAGCGTGCGGCTTGAGAGCTAATTCGCGAACATTAGTGGTTCGTGAGAGAGTCTGGGTCGGATCAAGCATATCCAGACCACGTTTGAGGATGCTCACATTCTGATCTCCGTTCAAAGACTGACCGTTGGCTGAAAAACGGAGTATTGGTCGGGTGCGGGGACATTGGTCCAAACGTCGCACACGTGGTGCAGACGGAAAGGCTCGAAACGGACGGTAATTACCGAATGTACGGTGGACGCGGTTGTGCAACCGCGGAGTGCGCGGTCGTTCCGGAATTCGAGAAGACGGTTGGCGGAACTGTCCGCTGACGCGGGAATTGGACCGCGACGGAGCGCTGGTACGAGACTCGGGGCGCGGACGTTTTTTGTGACGTTTTCCCCCACGGGGGCAACGGTTGCGACGCCGTTGAGGCTCGCCGATGCCGAGCGGACCAATTGACAGAGAGACGGACGGATCATCAACGACCGCGGCTGCCATGACGGTAAGCAGGGGCGGCGCCAAATCCTCGGTAAAAAGGTGGCTCTCCGACGGATGAACAGTTATCTCCAACGAGTCCTCTATTCTAACGGTGAATAAGCTCGCCGCAGAGGAGTTCGGAAAAACTTCTGCAAACACAAAAATGAATAGCATGAGAAGCATCGGCATTCCGAAGAAACCGTAGCGCATGGGGCGAGCAGTCTTCCGCTTGGGTCGCGCATCAACGGGTTCGTCATTCAAAAATTCAGCCTCAGCGTTAGGTGCCGTCACCGCAACCGGTACGTTCACTTCGCGAGGACCTTCAAACAACGTCGAAACATTCAGGTTTTCAACGGCTGGTTCGCCAATTTCTACGACTTCAATAGACCGATTCAAAATTTCAAGCTCTGCTTCCTCCGTCTTTCCGGGTCGGAGGACGTAAGGTTTGAGTGCCTCAACGTGAACAACAAAAGATTTTTTTCGACCAATCAAGGGTTTGATTTCGCAATTAGCTCCATTATCGGAGACTGCCGCAACGCGGTAAGGACCCAGCCAATGCTTCACAAGTATGTTCGCAAGACCGGGAGACGGAACGGATTTCCATCTGAGCACGAGGTCTCCAATCTCAAACGCACTGGCAGACCGCTTGGCATTGAAACGCGGGGCTTCTTTGTCGTGCGTGCGGTTCACCTGTTCTTTGGCAATTTCACGGGCTTTCACCAGCCAACCGGCGGTTGCCTCGCTGTAAGCAGCAGGGTCCTTCATCTCAATCAGACCATCGTAACCCATTGCCACGTCCAACGGACTCAAAGGCGACCGGCCATAGACTAGCTGGAACGCGGAGAAACCGGTGGTCTCATTCTTCATGGTATTAACGACCCATTCCACAAACGGTATTGCTTCACACCAATTTTTCTGGTCGTTATTCACAAAGTGTGATAAGACGTTATTCACCAATTGGATTGCACGCTCGGCCTGACCATCACTTTGCTGGTGATACGGAGTCGTAGTCAGGTGACGGATGCCCAAGATTTTCAAAATCTGCTGCATCATGACGCCGGTGAAGTGAGTACCTCTGTCCGTCAATATTTCAGACGGGCAGCCGTGAATGAGGACAACACGTTCCACGAGGAACTTGGCTGCATTCAACGCGGTTGCGGATGGCACCGCGCGCAGTACGATGTACTTTGAAAGCGGACATTTCCCGACAGCCAGGTACATGTTTCGCCGTCGACTGAGGCAATAGGGTCCAGAAAAGTCAAAATGAACACGGGTGAACACTTCCGAGACATGGAGGGGCTGGAGATAGCCGGCGGGCTTTTCGTAGACAGCCTTCTTTTTCTGGCAAGCGTCACAGGATGCGACGTACTGCGAAACGTCTTGCAAGCATCCAGGCCACCAATAGCGGCCGTGGATCCGCTGGTACGTCCGCGAAATGCCGAGATGGCCGGCCAAAATGCCATCGTGCGCTTCCTCAAGCACAAATTTTTTCAGATTGCGAGGAACGACCAGAAGTAAAGTGTCACGCAAAGGAGTTCCCCGAAAAACGCGACGATAAAGTATGCGTGATTTTAGGACGTAGTAAAGGATACGGTATCGAAACTCAGCCGTTTGGGTGTCGCCCTCGAGAATCAAAATGATGGCTCGAAGAAACGGATCTTCCCGTTGATGTTCCGGAATGTCCAGCTTGGGAACAAGAAAGGCGGTAAAGACGGTCTGCTCTGGGACAACCAGGTCCGAGCAGGGGTACCGCGAGAGCGCGTCTGCCAAACCGTTCTGTATTCCCGGGCGGTAGATCACAGTGAAATGATAGTGTTGCAGTCGAAAAACAAAACGAGCGAGACGACCAACGGGAAATTTAGTTTTCAACAACGGCACTAAGGCACTGTGGTCAGTGACAACAACGAAGTGACGGTCTCCACCGACGTAGCAGTCGAACTTTTCTACGCCAAATACCACAGCAAGTAGCTCGAGCTGCGTCGCAGCATAGTTACGCTGGCTCTTATTCAGCCCTTTCGAAGCGTACGCGACCACGTGCTCGCTGTCACCGTTCTTTTGGATCAACACTGCTCCGACTCCTTTCGTGGAGGCGTCAGTGTGAATCTCACAGTCCAAATCTGGATTGAAGTGCTGGAGGATGGGATGGGAAACCATCGCTTTCTTTAGGTTCCGGAAGGCTTCTGCCTGTTCGAATTCCCAAACGAATGGACGGTCCTTCTCCGTTAGGATCGTAAGTCCTTTGGCAATAGCCGAAAATCCCAATATAAAACGACGATAATACGAAACCTTCCCCAAAAACGTCCGGACGGCACTCAGATCCGTCGGCGTGGTGTACTGTTCGATCGCGCGGACCCTCTCCGGGTCGGGAAACAAACCGGCGCGGCTGACCAGGTGACCGAAAAACTTTACTGATGTCATTCCCCAGGCGGTCTTGCTCGGCTTCAGTTTCAAGCCGACACTCTCGAGCCTCGCCAGGACGATTTCCAAGTGTTTTAGGTGCTTCTCCCATGTGCGTGAGTGAACGTTCAGGTCATCTATGTAAATCAGAAGAAAATCAAGGAGAACGTCCTTGAACAAATCATGCATGAGGCGACAAAAGGTTGCAGGTGCCGACGTGAGACCGAAGATCATTCGCGTGAACATCAGTTGAATACCGCGACGGCCTGGAAGCACGAATGCGGTTTTCTCCCTATCTTCCTCAGCTATGGGGATCTGCAGGTATCCTTGAGCGAGGTCGAGACAAGTGAACCACTGAGCGCCGTGTAGACTATCGAGGAGTTCCTGACAGTTTGGCATGGGGAAACGGTCTTTTTTTGAGACAAGATTGAGTTTTCGCATGTCCAAAACTGGTCTCCAAATCTTTTCTCCGTTCGGGCCCTTTTTGGGGACAAGAAAAATGTTCGAGCTCCAGGGGCTCGAGCACGGAACGACCGCTCCAAGCTCAATCCATTCATCCACCTGGCGTTCGAGTTCACCAATGTGGCTCGCGCTGTGTCGTCGCGGCGGATCATACACTGGCTCAGCGTCACCAGTATTGATGTGATGAACGCCGGCGGTGCAATGGCCCAGCTTCGCGTCGGGTCCTGGAAACACCGCGGGGTGGCGTCGGCAAACAGCCAGTAGCTCTTCCCGCTGCGCTGGAGTCAACTCCGGCCCAAGGGCCAATTTCTCGAAAACAGACTCAAAATATTCAGACTCAAGAGGCCAAGACTTCTCCAAGTCCTTTTTCAAAGGGATCTACATCTCGTCCTTGTCATCAAGACCGTCGTCTTCATCAAACTCGCCGAACGTCACTGCAGTTTCAATCATCGGATTGCCAGTTCTCTCTGGACTATCTTCCTCTTTCTGCACGGCGGAACCCATGGCCGCCAGCATAAGGAACGATACGTCATCGTCCACCGGGAGCCGGGTGATCAAGTCCGTTCCCTGTGGCCCATAACTGCTAGCTAGCCTCTTCTCAGTTTCAGACAAAATTTTCAGAACTGGCCAATCAAACTGCAAGGACTCACTGGCATTCGCTGGGTGAGCGCCAGGCTCCTTATTTTTTGGTTCGACAGCGTCTTGGAATGACGCGATCTCGGTTGTTTGAACAGGGGTGTCTGCGTGCGTTCGCGAAGACACGTCAACCGAGAACAAACGTTGGATGAGAAACAAAGCGACGGACGGTTCACTCTGGTTTTCAGGATTAATTAAACGGAGACTCTCAAAGTCCAATAAAAACTTCGTTTCCGATAGAAAGTCCAGCCCAAGCAGAACATCATACGGAAAACGATTTAGGATTCCACAAGAGCCACAAAGAGATTTTCCCAAAATAAAGATCTGCACGTCGCAGGCGAAACAAATACGCGAGGTATCGCCCGAAACAGTAGTAATTAGAGGACCATCACAAAAGAAAATTTGCAGACCATTCAGTTCAGCAAACGCACGAGAAATAAAAGAGAGCGTCGATCCGCTATCGACGGCGGCATTGCCCGGATGCCCACAAACAGAAACAGGGCACACTAGACATCCAACAACACTGACGGAAAAGACGAGCACTAATACATCTGCACAATTCGCCCGGCCATTGGCAGCGGCTAGTTTAAAGATGGCTGACTGCTCCCGGCATACGGAGAGCTGGTCCAGACATTCTGCACTGGCGACGTGTTTTGAACGGAAATTTGATAAGGTAGCACGTTTTTTTGATTCTGATGAGCGGAAGTGAAATACTGCGAGGCAGAGAGGGCAAGTTGTGAGGGAGGAGCTGCGGAGACAAACGGAGGCTGAAGTTGAGGAGTAGAATTAACATAGTATGGTTGATTTTGAAACGGTTGAAGTTGATTGGGATACTGAGTGGGAGCGAAATATTGTGGACTCGGGTACTGGTGTTGCTGGAACGACTGACCGAAATTGATTGGAGCCGAAAAGCGGTTGGAATTTCTGGATGGATTTCGGTTCGGAAAGCCGTTCTTAGAGTAGCAATCTTTTTCGATATGACCCACACGCTTGCAGTGATGACAAGTTCTGGCTTCGGGTCGTCTTCCGCGAAAGTTAGACTGGGAATTACCGCCTGGAGCGGGCATTGAATTTCGACGAGCGTCATCGCTCTGTTTTTGAAGCGCAACTTTCAGGCTTGCAATTTCGTCCGCCAATGCTTTCATCTGAAGGTCGGTGTTAGCCGACTTTGTAGTGTTCTCCATCTGACGCGCGACGGACGGACCTTCATATGCCGCAAGAACCGGGGCCGCGCTTGAACCGCTGGCTTGGAAGCGTTTCACCAGAGCCGATGAATATTCTGAAGCGGGATTTTGCAAGATTGCATGGAGAAGTCCGAGATTTCCATTCTCTAAGACACTTTCCTCGTGGAGACATTGAATGCGCGCAGCGTTTTGAAGATCTTCAGTAAACTCCTGAACCGATTTTGGAGGATCACGGCGCACAAAATGTGGCTTTAGACTTTTGGGTAATTGACACATCAGCTGCATAACTCTGTCGTGCTCTGAAGCACCCGGATGTGTGTGCTCCGAATTCCGCAAGATGCGCGTGGTGTAAGAGTACGGCTCTTCGCGAGCAAGACGATGCGTCGTCTTTTCGTCCAGAGACATATCTACCCACTGCTTCCCGAAGGCCTTCAGAAAGGCCTGGCGCATCTCTGTCCAAGTCGCGCGAGTCGACATGGATTGATGCCAATCCATCGCGTTGCCTTTCAGAGCGAGGAAGAGGTAATTAAGTTTCTCGGCGTCGTCCCACTTGTGGTGAGATCCGACGCGCTCAAATTGCTTTAGAAACTCAACCGCGTCCTCGCCTCGGTCTTGTCGAAAGGTCGGAAGTTCCTTGGGCGGACGGGATTGTCTTGGAACCTCGAAGCCCTCTGGGCCTCGGTCGCGTCTCGAACGCGTGCTTGACTTTCCCGTGAGCAGATTCATCAAAGCTTGAATATTTTCGGATTTCTGATCATCCTCATCCTCGTCGTTGCTCAAGTCCCTGGTCGCCGGGCGTCGAAGACTTTGCTTCGGCATCACCTGTGGGCTGATCGGACGGGGCCTGATTGACTGGTCCTGTGGGTCCCGACTTTCGTCCTCGTCCTCGTCCTTTTGGATGGACTTGACTTTCTTCAATTGCTTCCTCATTTCAAAAACTTCCAAGCTTTCTCCAATCTCCTGAACTAATTCTTCCTCCTTAACTGACATTGTCCCTTTCTCCGCTTTTTTCTGAACTGGCAACAATGCTGTAAAGTCCCTCACACTTACTCCTCTGAGGTCGGTTCCCGACCTTCCCCGACGAGGTCGGTTCATGCACACCAACTAATTGAAATATAAATACATAAAATACAACAAAAGTTCAAAGTGCCTATGCGAAAATGCGCTGTTTCGGCCAAGTCTGGCCAGTACGAGCGAGGGTGGCGAATTCGGTCATCCTGCACCATACGTCACGCGGCGTCTAAATCGGTCACCCTGCACCATACGTCAAGCGCCGTCTGAATCGGTCACCCTGAACCATACGCCACGTGGCGTCAAAATCGGTCACCCCCTAGTGGCCACACCCCCGACCCCCTGGGTGGGGCTATCTTCGACTCCATGGTCCTTGAGAATACGCCCCTAACAAATTGCAACACAGCGCCCCCTGGCGATTACAGACACGTCTTAGCATGCATTAAGACATCTAGACATGCAGACATTCACGAAAAAGAAAATTGACTAAAACTTTCCGAAACTGTTTTCCAACAATTTCTTCATCGCCAATCTTACTTTGCAGGTGGTTTGGTGCGATGTAGTTGAGGGTTGATCCGTTTCCGCCGCGGTGACCTGATTAATTGGCGCAAAACAACGATTTCGCCACTCAAAATCCCAACATCCACACACACAAAACACTCCAAACACACTCCTGATGTATAATAATATAAATATATTTAAAACATGAAACAAAAAATGCGAGCTCTCGTTAAAAAACGAGCTATGTACGACGTCCATGTCGCGTAGCGGTTTCTTGTAAGGAAAATGGTGGCTTGGCTTTTAATGGGTCACAAAGGAGAATTAAAAGATTAAAAGAATATATTTATTACTGGACATGAAGGAAAGATGGGACACATTTTCCGTTTCTTATCCATCCAATTTCAATTCCAACGGCTGGGGCAAAATCCTTTTTCTATTGGCACAATTACAGAAACAAACGAAGACACAAATATAAACGCAAACACAGACAAACACAACCAAAGAAACAACTACCGCAACAGACTGAATACAGACAGAATACTTGCAGAAAGGGAACTTGGAATAAAATTAAATCATTGTTCATGACCGTATTCTACGAAATTCCGGCGTGGTGCATTAGTATTAATCCGACATGACCCGTAATGTAGCCAATCAAAACGGTTACCTCAAGTGTTATACAGCTTACGTACTAGTAAGCTGAATAGCACTTGAGGTCGATAACTACTACTAGTACTAATATCCGTATCTATAAGCAGCCAATCAAAACGATTATCTCGAGTGCTATTTAGTTTACTAGTGATAGTCAAAGCTCAGCAAATTTATTTTTGTCTTATCAGGTCCCTTACCCCCACAGAAAGTGAAATCAGAGAAACCAGTCATCTATTTTACCAAAATATCGTTCGCTAGTAATGCTTTGGATGCACTGCCGATAGAAACGGATATAGATTACCCTCTGTAGTCATTTATACCATACCACGTGCATTCGAAATCGGTTTGGGGTATTCATCAATTTCGTGTAAAAATTGTTAAAAAAAAGTTCATGAAAGTTCTGAAAGAAGATTGCAATTCGAGTAAAAAAATCTTATTCTTATTTCATTGAGTTCAAAATTATTGTTAAAATTCCATTTTTTTAATTCCTTGATTTCGCTCAGTTTAAAATTATTATTGAAGTTATTTGTGATTCGCAAACAAGAACAAACTGTCCTGAATGGAAGCAGTTCACTCATCCCTTGGACTTGAAACAGGCCTTTGGGTTTCGTTCCGACAACATTGCTGACCCCGAATTCCTGGCAGTTCCGAAACCACCCAAAACTTCCGGAAATTCACAGTTAAAAAATATCAATGATCATCACCATTTTCGTTAGGGGAACCGAGGATTACAAGTAAGAGTGATTTCTATGCGAAAAACTGGGATTGACTAATTGATTGATTGGTTCATTGGTTAGTTGTTTGATTGGTTGATTGTTCATTTCAAGGTGCAATGGATGGACTACAGCAAGAAATCTGACACGAGGGAAAGTGCGAGGTACTGTAACAAATGCAGGTATTGCAATGGCGCCTACTGGAAGGCTCGCTGAGACGGTTCACGCAACGGGAGAATGAATGGGAAGCTGAAAAAAGAGAAACAACCGCTTTCCCAGATCACCGAGCTGCGCACCCAGATCTGCTCAATATGATCAGAAACCTCAACTTTCAAAAACTTATTGCAACGTTCGCACAGTACCTGCGTAACTATAAGTACATGTAGTTTGTTCCTTATCGTACAGGTTAAAAAAAGAAATCAAAACAAGCCCTCTGTCGAGCTCGTTGCGCCGCCATAATCCTGCAGGAAAAAATGACCTATGACCATAAAGCTTTTACTCAATTGATCGATTGATTCAGCTTGTTCATTTTGGCGGTATATAAAGCAGCTTAATCATTATAGTTTTTCCGCCAAGAGTGTCTTAAACTCAGATGCCTCGAACTCTGCCAGCCAAAACTGTGGCTTTGTGTGTATTTGATGATGCTGTAGTCGATGTCGTCGAAAATACTGCATACAAATGCAAACTAGGATTTGTCAGCTAACACCACAAATGTCGCAATGCATACTGTAATTTCTTCTTAATTTGCATCTACTATACTTCGGTTCATCCACAATAATACAACATCAAATAGTCTTCCAGATAACTCTCGTATTTTTTTTCTGTCTGGATCTGCAATATTTACATCCATTATATTACATCGTAGGAGGAAGGGCCGGATGACGCCGCGCAGGCGCTGCACGAGGCTGCTAATCCGTGCCAAAAGCGTCAAATTTTCTGCCGAGGTAAAAAGATCGGGAAGGGAAAAGGTGAAGAGGGCCCACAGTTTGTGGATGTTGTTTTGCAGGGGTGTGCCGGTAAAAAGGACCGGTTGGTGCAGCAAATATTTCGGTCGAATTCATCTTGTGATCACGTGTGAATTTATATAGTATTACAGTAGGAAAGCAGTAGAATAATACTATTTACCTTGGTTAGTTAAAAAAAATAAACAAAACAAAATATCTCAAAACAATAAAGGTAGTGAAAATGTAGTGAATAAGTGTGAAAATATCACAAACACGGTCGCGAAAATTGCAAAAACTTAAAACGTGGCGAATTCAATTTCGAAATTAGATTGATTGATTCACTGATTTATGGCGAATAAAATGAAACGAAACAAACCCGATAAAACGGATATAATTTTTCATCAGCAGCAACTCCACGACAGATGTTTTTGCCGATTGAAAAAACGGATACAACTCAGTCTTTGCGCCTGTTTTTTGAAATCGTTTGGGGAAATCCGCCTTTTCTTATGTCGGCCACATAAAAAACACTTTGCAGCGTTTTTCGGTCGTCGGGTTTACCGTCCACTTGACTGTTCGTCTGCCTGGCTATTAGGCTGGCTGACAGTCTGTCGAAAAATCGTTTATTTGGCTTTTGGTTGGTATGTTGCTTGTCTATATGCCTGCCTACCTGCCTGGGTGTTTATTTATTTGTCGAGATAAATAGTCCGGATAATTAGGCCAGCCCGGATGACCAAAAAGCACACCATCTCGGCCCGGGACATCTCCACCTCCTGCAAGTTGCTGATTCCTAACGAGCTCTCCAGGCACGCCGTTTTCGAGGGCACCAGATGTACAAAAAAATAGACGACGGACATAACACACAGTTAAAAAATTGGCATACGGACAAAAAAATGTGGTAGGGCACAATCTCCTATTTGCAGATCCATCCATTTTTATTGCCGACAGCCGGGACGGAGTTTTTTTTTTATTGGCTGAAAGTTCCCCAACAGAGATTGGAGAAAACTTTAAATCTTTTCACTTAAACTCACTACTTCGGAACCCACACAATTAAACAAAAAAAAATATTTATTACTAAACATGAAGGAAAAATGGGACACATTTTCCGTTAAAATATCCATCCAATTTCAATTCCAACGGCTGGGGCAAAATCCTTTTTCCATTGGCACAAATACAGACACAAACGCAAACACAGACTCAGATACAAACGCAGACACAGACAAACACAACCAAAGAAACAACCTTTGCAACAGACCTAACTCACAAATGAAAACACAGACAATGCCACAGTTACAGACAAGGCCATAAACAAAGACACAAACCAAAACATCAACAAAAACACAGCCTTAAAAACAGACACAAACCTAGTCACAGGCGCAAACATTGACAGTTACCGAAACTAACTCAAACACAGTCACAGACACTTACTCTAACACAACCACACAAACAGAAACAAGAGGCTCGAATGCAAAATTTTTTAATAAACCTGCCTGCCTGCTTGCCTGTTTGTCTGTCTGTTTGTTTGCCTGCCTCTCTGCCTGCCTGCCTGCCTGCCTCTCTACTTGTCTGTTTACCTGCCTGGCTGTTTGTTAATTTGTTTATGTGTATGTCTGTTTGTTTCCGCCTCACGACTCAATATCAAACCGTTAAACGAAAGTGTAATATTCTCTTTATTACTTGATGAATAAAATCATAATAACGTTTAAAAGCGGATTTGTAAAATATTGACGTTTAAAAGCGGATTCGCAAAATACTTTCACTGATCATTTTATGTACTAAACATGTAAATGGACAAAATTGATAACCTTATATAAAAAAATTTATTTTGGTCTAAAAACAACATACACTAAAAAAACGGAACGATAAAGCTTCTAGAATTTGAAATTTTGAATAAATAACAAGTATGAGATACAAAAAATGCAGCTAACGCAGCTATTTAAAAACGTTATTGCAATCCATTTCACGAATCAATCCAAATAGATCGTTTGTTAGAAACAACAACTGAAAACATCTAATACTTGGTTCGAGATATAAAATATTAGATTTTAAAGGGCTTACTAAAATTTTAAAATAAGTTGTACTAATGAAATTTAAAGCCGAATTGTTGTCAACTGCAAGATTATAGAATTCGATCCCATCAAAATAAAGCATAGTAAAAGCTCTACAAAATCTTTAAATACTGTTTTCTAGTTAAGTTTAAAGCCAATTTCATCAGCTTCAATATGGGAAACACTAAATACTGAAATTTTTACCAACTAAAAATGAAAGCGGAAGAGATCAGAAGGATCGGAAGGAGAAGACACTGAACAGGAAAAATCTCGGGATGGACTCCCGAGGATGAGAAGGAAATGCAGGGAAAAAGTTGCGAAAGAAGCAACTGACAATGCCCCTCGCAAACCGAACTGCCTTATACGGGGTTGGCTCGTCCGCCTTGTTACTGAGGGAACGAACGGAAAGTAAGAGGACCTCGTTTTCCATCTGCACGTGCATCTAACTTCAATGTCAACGGCTGGGGCGAAGCTCTTTTCCCATTGGCTGAAAGTTCGACGCAGGTTTCTTTCAACGCAATGACGTCAACAAATGGTGCTAGCACTAGCGGTGTACTACTCGTCGATGACATCGGCAATATTTTATATTTACACGCGTAAATTGTAAACCGACTAGTATAGTCCTGAATTGATATTTAAGATCATCGAGGATTTATTTTCGAAAGAAACGTATCGGAAATTGATTTTAAATATTTTTTATTAAATTAGGATCTGAATATTTTGTTATATACTGACGTGTCGGTTCAATAACATTCAGATGCTTCTAGATCTTCCCAAATTTGGTCTTATTGATCTAGCTCGGCTAGCATGAAGCGTGACATGTAAATTTAAATATGCATTGTTCGCGATTCTTAGAAGAATATCCGTTGATTGATTTGATTCTTGCACTGCCAGGTTGCTTGAAATGTGTTTTCTGCGTGTGTCAGGTGTCTGTCTGTTTGTCTGCCGATATAGCCTGCCTAGTGTGTGCCTGTGCTCTACTCCACTGCTCTCTGCGTATCTCTATGTCTGTATGTCTGTCTGTCGGTCTGTCTATCTGTCTGTCTGTCTGGTTTTCGGTCTGGCTCTCTGTTTGTGTGTGTGAAAATCATTTTCCTTTTTCAGCAGCAGCTCCACGATGGATTTCTCGTCTCCGATTGAAAAATGGATAGAACACCTGTTTTTCTCGAGATTAATCGGAAAAATTTCCCCCAGTACGTCGATCACATAAAAAACACTTTGCAGCGTTCCTCTGTCGTCAGCTTTGCCGTGCACTCGACCGTCTGTCCGGACTCTGCCAAATGGCGCGTTGGTGAGTCTCTTCAGGAACACTACCTCCGACTCGCGAAGTTCAGCCTCAATCACAGTATCTTCGGACTGGGCATATCGTGCCTGGAATATCATCCGGCGGATGAGGATCCAACGAAGAGCTCCTCCATGGCGGTGCGTAACTTCAACCTGACATTGGGCACCGCGGCGGCTAGTGAAATGTCTCCGCAAGACGGCCGACGCATGCGGCAGATGGGCTACGACCTCAACTACGTAACCCGGGAAGCGGTGTATTACTACCGGGGGAAGGAGGACGTGGTGCCGAATCATTTAGAAGAGTCGAAAATGTTAAGGTGAGTTCCATTGTGAAATGAGTGGTTGATTGATGAGTTAGCTGTTAAATTGTTAAGGTGAGTTCCATTTTGAAATGAGTGATTGATTGATGAGTTGACTGATTGTTTGTTTGACATTCAGTTGACTATCAATTTATCATAGCGTCGTTTTGGTAGTATTTTATAAATTCTTTCTATTTAGTTGTGACTGGTACTGTATTTGCATTTAATTCGTGATTTGAGCTGGGCAACGCGAGAAGGGGCGTGGTACCGAATCATTTGGAAAATTTCGTAGTGATTTTCATGTTGAAATGAGCGATTGATTGATGAATTGATTTCCTATTGTATGTTTGTTTGGTTGATTATTACACGATTTTTATCTTGAAATGAGCGGTTGATTGATGAATTGACTGCCTATTGTATGTTTGTTTGGTTGATTATCACAACGCGGTTTAGGTTTTATTTTGATTGGTATTATGTTTGTACAGTACTGTATTTGATTCATAATTTTAGCGGCGTAATAACGTGGGAAGCGGTGTGCCGAGTCATCTGGAAGATTTCGCGGTGATTTTCGTATTGAATCAGCGGTTGATTGATGAATTAACTAACATGATAGTGACATCCCTGTCCCCGGAGGTTAAAATTTACCTCCGAATTAAGCCTATTTTTTCGACATTGTGTAGTAGTGTCATTGAGCCAAGCGTGTCATATTGATGGGGATTTATTTTCGCAGAGACATCTTCATCGCCCTGCACGGAAACGGTTCGCACCCGGTTGTGGTCAAGAACGGTTTCCTAAATATCCTGATGGCGTATACCGCTCTGTCTGGACTGCCCAGTGATGGTGCGGATGAGTACCTGCAGCGACTTTTCTATCTGTTTCCGGGGAAGATCATCGACTTGGGCGTGAGCGTGAAGGAATCAAGTCAAACTATCAGCGACGCCCAATTCGCCTTCCCTTTGGAAGGACTCGTTTTCCCTTTGGAAGGACTCGACAGCTTGGATGTATTCTCCTTCGTCGACGCCGGAAGCGTAGATGCGAAAGCCAGTGGGCCGAATTTACATTTTCCTGCGGTGCTGGACTCGTTTCGGAATTTGAGGGAGTTTTCGCGGCGACTTGGAGGAGACTTGTCGAAGACGTCGCTGGCGACCGCGCTGGCTTCTTACGGAAACCGTCTACTGTCCGTCGCAGCGCCACAACTTGCTCAACTGCAGCTGCTGCCGGGATCGAAGTTCCGCCCGACGAAGAAGCGGAAGATTGAGTTCGATTTCACGATTCCGCTGACTGCGTCGAACGACGCCGGCATCTCTTCGTCTTCCGACCCTCTCAAGCCGGTTTAGAATATCCTTACTTCTTAGTTGTCGCACTGGCTCATTTCCTGTGATAAACAATCCCAGATTTTGTTTTTTCTTGCGGACTTGGGTTTCATAATTGAGACAGTATGAGGCAAAGTGTGTAATTCGGCTCACCCTCCAATTGGTCGAAAAATTGGCTCACTCATGGATTTCTATTTGATGGCAGCTGCTTGATTGTTTGATTTTTAGAAATGCTCTAGTATAACAGGATTTAGTACAGCTAATCAAGCCATCAAGCACTCATCGTCAAAGAAATCCATGGGTGAGCCGATTTATCAACCAAGTGGAGGGTGAGCCGAAATACATACTTTCCCTCACACTGTATCATCGGTGAAGCACCAATTGTTTGTTTGGCGCTGTGGCTTCATATGAGAGCGTTGGTGGGGCACCGCCCCCTAGAACGCCCATTTAGCCCCATAAGGAACGCCCATTTAGCCCCATAAGGAACGCCCATTTAGCCCCATAAGGAACGCCCATTTAGCCCCACAAGGGAATTTTTCCAGGGGGGAAACAGCTGGTTTATTCATTTTTTTCGCTCGCCAGCCTTGCCTTCTCCCGCTGCAGCTCCCACATCGCCTTCAACGATTGTTTCTTAAAATGGGGAATCAACAAGCCACCAGGAGAGTGTCCTTCGAGCGGGAACAAACCGGCCTCATCGCAGTAAGTTGCCCTTGCGCACGAAAAGGGAGCGTCAAAAAAAATTGCCCTGCTGATTCAGTATTTTCATCGCACCCGCTGATCGTGCTGCCGTTCTCTCCTTGCAGATATCAGACAGTGTGGCGCAGAGGCTTCGCAACGCCGACGGCGGTGGGAAAAGCGGTGCGAGAACGGAGCAGAAATCGTCGTCCTCTTCAGCGTCGTCGAGGGAAGATTTCTCGAAGGAATCGCTGAGCGGATCGTCGTCCCATTCGCATCAACCGCCACCCGAGGCAGCCTACTCCTTCCATCACTCATCACAACCCTCTCCGACGCAGTTGGAGGAGCAGAGCAAGGCGCTGGCGCAGCTGGAGGAGCAGTGGCAGGAGCGTTACAAACGACTGGAAGGCGATGTGAGTTTTTTGCCTGCTTTTTTTCTCCAAAAAAAATGTTTGGAGATATGATATGGCTTTCTCTGTTTCCAGACTGAACGAATAAAGCTCACATCGGCGGAGGAATTCAATAAGGCGGTCAAAAATGTGGAGACGCTATTTGAGTGAGTTCGGCTGGATCTCATTCGGGGAAATTGCAGTAATTGGTGCAAACTGCAAATATGAAGCAGTCGTCGTCGTTGATTGATTGATTGAAGCAGGGACAGTTGTCGGTGGATTGGTTGATTGACGGCTTACTCATTTAGATCAGACATTTTTCGTCATCCTTAGTGAAATATCCGTCGGTTGATTTGATACTTGCACTGCCCGGTTACTTCAAATGTGTTTTCTGCGTGTATCATATGTCTGTCTGTTTGTCTGTCGATCTAGCTTATCCATCTGCCTAGTGTATGCTTGTGCTCTACTCTGCTCTCTACGTATCGCTCTGTCTGTCTGTCTGTCTGTCTGTCTGTTCGGGCGTCTGTCTGTCTGTCTGTTTGGGCGTCTGTCCTTCTGTGAATCTGTCGCAGTGCTTATCTTTTTCTCTTGCACCCACATTGTAATCCAGATTTTTTGCCACCCGCAGGTCCAAGGCATACACCGTTGGCAGTCCAGATCTTCAGAAGGCCGTGATGGACTGCTACAAGGAGAACACGACGAGATCCCTAAAGTGCACCAAAGAGGCGGACGCTTTCATAAAGAGCATCGAGGACTACAAACTGGTTCGTATATATTCCCCTTATTTTCTACATGTTTGCGGAGCCATTTATTTTCACTGACCGATCTGTCTTTTGGTTTGCAGGCTTTTTTGAGTAAACAGATTGCTTGAGACATCACGCGAAGATTGCCTGGCATTTGTTTTGCGACGCCTTCGCCGGCGCTCGAGTTGTGTGTGTGATTTGACCCATCATTACATGGACCTACTCTCCTGTACTATTCAGTTGTACGGTTCGAAATCCCTCTAGCGTCTCGTTTGGGGGATGTCTGTGCAAAGCCTGCGAGTTACTATCCCTTCGCTCGACACTCGGCTGAGTCCTCTCCTTAAGTCAGAGTTCCTCAGCGGTGATTCATTCAAAACACATCACGTTCTTCTTCATGGGTGTTGTTTTTGCTTCATCCACGTGACTGAGAAGCTAGAAGCAAGGTTGAAAAAAACACAAAGTAGCGCAAGTGCGACTCGTGCGAGGACAGAGAGAGCAGGAAACGTCTTAAAAGAGAAAAGTAAAAAACTCGCTGCACGCAATCAATCAATCAATCAATCGACGGAGCCGGTGCGCAATTAAACTGGACAAAGCAAAAAAATATACACAGGCAGTCAGGCAGTCATTTCTACTAAGCCTTGGCATTCATGTAGGTCTGGACAGCTTTGGTGCCCTCGGAGACAGCGTGCTTGGAGAGCTCCCCGGGGATCAGCAGCTTGCAAGAGGTGGAGATGTCCCGCGCCGAGATGGTGTGTTTCTTGGTCATCCGGGCTAGCCGACCGGCCTCGGCGCCAATCCGCTCGAACATGTCCAGACAGAAGGAGTTCATGATGTCCATCGCCTTGCCGGAGATGCCCTGGTCCGCGTGAACCTGCTTGAGGACCTTGAAGATGTAGGTCTTGTAGTGGGAGATGGTCTTCACCTCTCTGCAAAGAGAAAACAGACAGAGTGAACTCGGGATCCCTGCAAAACCCACGGAGCAAGAGCAGATATAGGCAGGCATCGACTAAAGATTCAGGCAGATAAGCGATCCGGTAGATAGCAAACATGCAGGCAGTGGCAGGCAGATAGACCCACAGGCAGACAATCGAAAAGCCAGACAGATGAACGCTAGACTTCACGTCAGACAGACAGACTGATAGATAGACACCCAGGCAGACACCCAGGCAGGCAGGCAGACAGGCAGAAAGACAGAAAGATAGATCCGCAGGCAGACAGAAAAGCAGCTAACCAAAAAGCCAGATAGACTAACTCTAAACAGACAGACAGACAGACAGACAGACAGACTGCCCGCCAAACAGACAGACAGACAAACACACATATAGATAGGCAGAACGATAGACACCCAGGCAGGCAGGCAGGCAAACAAATGGTTTTGCCACCCACTTCTTTCGTCGCGGAGCAGGATTCTCAGTTCCGTCGGCATTGGGAGCAGGAAGGATGGCCTTCTTGTTAGGATTCTTGAACTTCTTCGCCTTGGCGGGAGCACCGGCTGGAGCCATGGGATTGAGAGCCGGAGCAGAAGCCGCGGTAGTAGCCTTCTTGATCTTCGGCGGCATGGTGATTGAGTAAGCGCTGAGCTGTTGGAAAAAACAGGCGAGGAAGTGACGAGAGGAAAGGTGCGGCCGGTTGGGAGACGCAAAAGTGAATTCACGGAGTGGGGCGGGAGGGAAAAGGCGAAGGGCGAAGGGAGAAATGAGAAAAATGAAGGCGAGCGAGAAATAGGACTGAAACGGTGAAAAAAAGCTGGTCGACTTTTGCTCGTGACTTTAATTGTGGTGCAGCTTACAATAAGAATTTGACATGTGATTCAATGAAAGAAGGTGACCACGTGTGTGGATCAGAATTTGTGGCCGATTAAGCAAGCCGCTGGTCGTTTAGATTCGTGTTTTTTAATTTGCATAACACACATCTGCAATGTCATTGGGCAATGACTGCCCGTGTCAGCGCTACTGGTGCATGTAAGATGTACGACTGTATGGTAGGTGGCTCACCGTTCGGCAGGTACACAGCCGGACTGAAAGAAAAATACGCAGATGGGCAAAGTGACAGATAGACAGACAGATAGACAGACAGACAGACAGACAGACAGACAGACATCAAACAGATAGACAGACAAACAGATAGACAGACTGACAGACAGACACACAGACAAAGGTAGCATTACAATTAAACAAGGATTTTTAACGGAGACATCCGCGCAGGTTAAAAATTTATTGTTCACGGAGTATCTAGATGTAAACATCTGAGCAAAAACAATAGAAAGAAAGAAATCACAAATAAAGAACCCGTAATTCAAAAACAAAAAGTATTCCGAAACAGTGGATTGAACACTGGACCTTTAGATCTTCAGTCTAACGCTCTCCCAACTGAGCTATTTCGGACGTGATGAGAATGCAGAAAACTTCATCAATAGCCTTGTTTCAAATGCGCGTGAACACGACAAAATCGATATCTAATCTTTCCGGTGAAATCGAACTTGTGCACGTCTTGCAATTGGTAATTTAATGCTAAAATCCATCCTTCCTATTAGTCGCGTATCCTTGTGCCTGGAATGAAGAAATTTTATCTCAGCGCCAGAAGCTCGATTGCGTCTGACTGTCTGTCTCGATTGTCTGTGCGAGCCCAGCCAGACATGAATCGACTGCCTTAAAAACTTGCTGACCACTTTTCGGACTCACCGACGTCTCAGCTCATCTTTCACACACACACACACCTTCCGCCAGTTCCAACCGGAAATATATCCTCCATTGTTCGGACATATCATTATGGTGCGCAGAAACTCTCCACACAATACACGCAGGCAAAAATCTCGAGAGTTTCATAATGGACCAACGTTCGCTCCTTGCATTTCCTCACTTCTCATCATGTTTTCTCTTTTATTCTCCCAGCTCTCCAACCACTGCGGTATTATACCGGCCCACGTCGTCGGACGTAGAGATCAAGTGTGGGAGACCCGCGGGTAGGCACGATCCGAGTACTCTCTCTACGCCTAGACCGGTATTACAGTACTGCCTGAAAGAGAGACAGTACTGCCTGAAAGAGACACAGTACTGTCTGAAAGAGAGAGACAGTATTGCCTGAACGAGAGACAGTACTGCCTGAACGAGAGACATTACTGTCTGAAAGAGAGATCTCATACGGCGAGGACATCATTACGAGGCGCGAAGGTTGCCACCGGTATGTCTGCCTGCCCACAGACAGACACTCACAGACGGCTCGAACAGCGGTATTTAACTGCTTGTCTGACTGCGGCATCATTCAGTCACGTATGCAGCGAAAATTTCCGCGTCAAAATTTTAGAGAAAAAACGGAAGTGAAATTTTATGTTATTTTTGCTTTTTCGAACGTCATGCTAAAAATATGGTTTGTAGTCGCGGTTTTCGGGCCGTGGTTGGGGAAGAGTTTTGCGGAACAGGAGCTGCTGTCCAAGGGATGTGAGCAGAATGGGACGATC
>LRSR01005021.1:0-38202 GCA_001579985.1 Hypsibius dujardini | reverse complement strand
TTGCTAAAATCTATTAATTTAGTCCACTATTTGAAATAAAAAATTCAGACAGATCGGCGTGTCAACTACCGTTCGCTTCCCTTGTCAGCTCTGTTCTTCGAGTAAAGGAACCGACATTTCTTGTTTATTGATATAAGGAAAAGACAACTTAACTTAACTTTTTGTAATGCAACGGACAACAGTCAGGTCCGGGCTTGCGCGATCTAAACGATTTTTTCTCGATTGACTTCAAGCATGAAATGCATTTCTGTCCTCACTGTTCCTTTTGTTCCTTTCGCGCGAACTGCCCTATTAGGTCGCGCAAGCCCCCGGTCAGACATAAGAAATGGGGCTTGACGTCGCTCCGACGTTTTACCCATCTCAATTGCTCACCCGGCTTCGTCCACTGCCTTACAGTTACCTGACGCTACGGACCACCGGCGCGCCCATGTTCCATCACATAACTTGTTCCTTTTTGCACTAAGCTTGTCATGTTCACAATCTGGAGTTAGTTATTTGTTGACTTGACCATTGACCATTGACCATTGACTATTTGGACTTGGAGTGCAGGCTTGCGCGATCCTCCTAAGAACAGAGTTCCTGTTCGCACAAAAACCCGTTAGGGAGCCAAACTTACCCCTTCTATATGCGGTGTTCATTAACGCATCCATGTGAGCACTGCTGGCGAGTGGGCTCGACACTCCCGTTCAACCGAATCTGTTAGGCCACTGGTCCGAGTTGTTCCTTACTTTGGTTAGAGTAATTGTATGGCCGCAAGAGTTCGCGAAATACCTGGGGGCTACTGGTTCAGTTTTTTAGGCTGTTCCTTCCTTGTCTCGTCTTGTCATACTATGCACATGCATATTCCTATTTGTAAGATTCACGGGTTGGAACACACGTAACTGTGGACGAGTTTCCGTTACGTGCAAATAATTGGAAAATAGCACAAAAGGAACTGGACAATCTGTCTGTCTGACTGTACAAGTATTTAAGCACCTACGTAAGAGTACCGCGTCCCGCTTTGGGATAACAATACAAGATACACAAGAGCGCCTGTTCGCTCAAGACCTGGCTTATTTAATCTGTCTGGCCTTCCCATTTGGACGTGCACCGCTAGTCAAGTGGGAGGAAATCAAAGACTATTCGATCAAGGTGGAGGGGAATGGAAGAGGAACGGAGGAGGAGATGGAGGGAAAAACGGCAGTCTTATCGATATTGATCCAACACCCCACCCCCTTTCAATGGTCTAGACGTTGTGTCTGGAGCTCACCTTCCACATTTTTGAGCTAATAACGCCATAAAATCAATATGGTGTTAAAGGCCACAACTGAATGTTCCGTGGCATGTAGACGTGATGCAAATGCGGTATGTCTGTTCGCCGGCGCGCCGGTACAGCTTGATCTCGCCCCTCCTTATATGGATTAGGGGTTGTCATCAGTCTCTGGTGGTGCTCATCATTTTTTACAAAATTTTTATGATAGATGACTTCTAGCATCTCACAAATATGATAGTCAGCTTGCTCAATAATACTATTGTCTGTTCTTGCCATGATGGTTCTACCAGAATATTTCACCGCTTTCTGCGGCAATATTCTTATCCTATATTGGAACGTCGTTCCTATTTCTAACTCCAGTAATGTTAATCAGATGATCTTTCCAGCAGTTTTCACGTAAGAACCAGTAATTTTATTGGGGGAGGAATGGACGACCAGAGGGCGGTTGACCGCAAAGCCTCAACCAGCTCGGCGGCGTCACGAACTGCGAAGACACCGGCACCCGGCGATACGTCGGGGTCCTCGTCGCCGGGTTCGTCCGTCACCTCTGAAGACCCTCCGAAATCCATTCCGACCCAACGTAGGAAGTCCAATGTGTCTGTGGAAGTTAAAAAATCCAGCATTTCCTCCGTTGTCAGTGAGGGCGGCTCGGTGAGGCTCACTCAGGGGAAGAAGCTCAGCGGCAATGTGGAGATCAACAGCATACCCTCCATTTTCGATAGGAGAGCGTCGTTACAATCGACAAAATCTCCGGAAATGACACGAGTCCCCTCCGTTATGAATGGAGACGTGCCGGGCAGTGGGGGGCTTCGGGGTACGACAGAGGGGGAAAGTCCACAGGAGAAGGAACCGGAACCGGCGAACCAAGCTGGACGACGTCATTCCAGTGTCGCCTCACTGCGGAGAGCCAAGAAATCCAGCGCAATCTCATTGCAGAGTGCCAGTGAAATCGAATCGCCGCCGCCAATTCCGGAACTGCGGGATGACGGTGGCGGTGCTCCGCCAAAACCGCGGCGAAGTTCGCTGTTTGATGAAACCCAGGTACTAGTCCTAGCATCCCATCATCATTTCATATTCAGGTCACAGTCGCATTATCCTTGATTGATTTCGCTTTTTATCGATCGATTCTTTTAAAATGCTTTTATTGAGCTATTGGACTGTCTCTATCTTCATTACGTAAGCCGAAGCAAACAAAAACCCTGACGAAGACCGTTTTTTGACGGATGTGAGTGGCCACGCCCAATGTCTACTAACTCCAGTGGTCAACCGCCCAATCAAAAATCGCAGTGAAAATTGTGCCCAATAAAAACACGCCCTGTATTGACTGCCGTCGATTGATTGATTAACCTGATCCGCTTTGTTTTGCAGCCCTTGGAAGTCAATAATAATTCTGCTCAATTTTCCGCCGCTGTCACGCCGCCTCCGACGGACGAGCTTGCCATGTGGAATCAAGAGGATTTATTCACGGCTACCCGGAAAGTCAGCGAGCCAAAACGGCGCAAGTCGTCGGGAAAAGTTTCGGACCTGCAAGCCGCCGCTACGGAGGAAGATCTCGAGGACATCTCCACGTTGACGTCCCCGAAGGAGGGGCGCGCGTCTCGCGCCAAGGACGGAGGCATGCGGGAATCGAGAAGCAGCAGTGTAAGCCGGCGGCCGTACAACGTTATCTTCGAGTCGGATGAGGCGGCGTCGGAGTTCACGGAGTGGAATCAAAACAGTAAGGACGTCCTCCGTCGGGGAGGTCCACCACCTCGTGGCAGTTCACTGGGCCGGATTGGCGGGGAACGCGACTCTGGAACGGGCAGTTCAGTTCATTTGGCAATTGCCAACGGTGGCAGCGGCGGTGCGGCGGGATTGCGGGATGACGGGGAGATGGGGAAGATTTTGGACGTTTATTACGGCCAGCTGAGAGACGCGCTTTTGGTTAGTGCAGTATAGTGTGTTGATTCATAATCTTTGTTTTAGAGAGAAGACTTTTCGCTGTGATTTTGAGTGGTTCGAATGAGTGAAACATTTTTATTCCGTTGAATAGTCAGCCCAAAAGCGAGGAAAGTTATAGATTACCGCTAGTAGTTGATTGATCGATTGGCTGAATTCGGCTAAGCTCGTTTTTTATGGTTTTTTCTACTTGTTCTTTGCCGACTGTTCGCGTCAGAGATTAAAATTATATGGCCCTGGTAATTGACCTGTTCAAATGCTGTATAAATTGATTTATCAACTATCATCAGTTGAATTTGATTGGGCTTTTTACCCAATTTCGTTTGTCATAATATTGTTTTCCAAAAGCTACACAAAGTTGGAGGATTTTCGTCGAGTTGATTGATTGAATGAATTGTTTTAAACCGTGTGTTAATTTTAATTCCTATAGTCAGTATGGTTCTCGCGACAGTTTCTCAACCAATTTTTTTTGCAGGCTGAAAGTTCGGCAGTGCGAGAACGGATTTTAGCGGAATTCGACCGATCGACAAGGGACTTGATCAAAAGGTGAGTGCGTGTGGACTAGTAAGACAAGTCTGACGTGCCGGTTTACCGCCCCTCCATTTGCGTTATTCGAAGCGGATCGTGTTCTCGTGCAATTACTGTACCTTTACCTTCCCTATCCCATCAACGGATCTATAAAGTACACTCTCTGTGTCCCTTCTCTTTTTTCACACCGGTAAAGCCAACAGCAGGCGACGGAGCGTCTGCACGCCGATATCGATTCTCTCCACAATCTCTGCCGGTCCTATAGCAAGGCGGTCCACGAGCGCGATCGAACGATCGCCAACCTGGCGGATGCCCTCGCCGGCCAGAAGGAGCAGGTGCGGCTGGCGCGATCCGCGATCTTGGCGGAGGATGATCGACGCGAGGTGAGTGAGGGAAGGTGTGTGTGTATTGGTGTGATCGCGAGATCCGAGATCACTTTTAAAGTAGTAGCACTGCCACTACCGGTATATATCTACGTGGACTTGATAAAAGGGAGTGACTAGTATTGATTATCCCCCATTCGGTGTCTGCGTTCCTGATTTGCTTTTGCTTTGGCATACATACAGGCTATTTTGGATGCAGTCGCCGACGGCATTTACCGGAAGAAGCTGCTGCAAAGAACATGGAATGTCTGGCGGGCCGCGTTGCAGGACGGGATGCGGCGCCGGGTGGAGAAGGCTTGTCAGAAGCGGGCGGAAGAGGTCTGCCACCAGATGGCCGACAAATACGACGCCAGAATCGCGACTGTGAGTTTTTGAAATGTAGCCGCAATGCCACATGCCGGCAGACACAGACAGAGAGACAGACAACATAAAGGCACACAAAAAGACCCACAGAAAGACAGACAAACTGACGACAGATTCATATAGAGGAAAGACACACAGGTTTGTCAGTCAAATCACTGTCAGACAAGTCAACTCAGACAAGTCAGACAAATAGACACTCACAAACTGGCAGAAAGACAGACAGAAGAACTCAAAGGCGGACAGACAGACACGCAGACAGACATACTGACCGACCGAAAGATGTACAGGAAGACCTAGAGACAAGCAGTGAAGCTGACGAATCGAAGGATTGGGAGAAAGTGTTATTCGGAAAATGAGAAATGCAGAGACAAGCGGAGAGACAGAGCAGCAGCGTGCCAGTTCTGACAGCGTGATGTGTCTTTGCAGCTGGAAGCGACGATTCAGCAGTTACGCGAGGAGAACCGGTTATACAAAGACAACTACAACGATGTAGCCGCCAAAGCAAGAGATGCTTTATTGCGCGGCGTGACAGTCCTCAAGGCGGAAGTGAAGCGATTTCCTGACACTCGCATTGAGGGTAATTTATCTGACTGACCACACTGCGCACACAGACACACTGCACCGCACCGCACCACTTTCTAATCCAACGACATGGCGGGATGTGCATTGATGCTCTTAGGATCCGCGGAATTGTCGTCGACCAAACCGATAAACGGTGTCGGTGATTCCCGCAGTCAGACCAGTGGTGAGACCCGCGCCTCCCGTTCGCGGCAGTCGAACAATCCGAGTAGTGACGATAACAGCGACAGTGCTAGTCAGCTTTCTCGCGATATCGAAATGACAGAGCCGAAACTCCGTGTTGAGAGTATTGGCAGAGGCGACCCGGTACCGTACAAAGTGGTCAAACATCAGAGATCCTTGATGAAGTCCGACAGCGACGCCGGTTCTGGATCCCTCTCAAGCGCTTCTATTCGCATGCGTAGAACCTCCTCCAAAGACAGCCGGAAAAACAGCTGAGTGTTGTGAAATGCGTTCGAAAATGACTTCGAGAAATGCGCATCAGAAGGAAATCTCCGTCTGTTTCGTCGAAAATAGTTCATATCTCTCTGTGATGAATCTCAGTTTCCTCTCTCTCACCGTCGTACGTTTCCTAGACCGTTCAACTTGATTTTTTAGCCTTGCCTGTCTCTCTCTTTCTCCTACTATCCTTGCTCTGAAACCTCTGTTACACTCCCGTGATTTTCTTGAAAATCTCTGAAGACATCCGTCCACATTTGACTTTCGGTTTTGCAGTGTTAGTATCTTTTATCAGTTGATGTTTGCGGTTTTAAAAGTCAATCTTCAAGTGGTTGGTCGCTGTTTTTGCCTGTTTTACATGCCATGTCAGCAAGAAGAAAGTTAGGCATATGGGCCAAAATTGTTGTCTGGACTAGAGCTTCTTCAAGTGTCTCAATTCTCAGTGCTCGTACTCGTCTACACCATTCTTTTGCAATTTCAGTCATTCGTCCTCAAGGCTACCTGCACAGCATTGAAGGGTACGATTGACGGTCAGCTGAGAACTTTCGTATGTTTTTGAGGGGAGGGGGAAGTCCATGAAAATGACCGTGACTGGTACCCCAATCTTCCTTCGATGGTCTTCTCAGGCCTTTAAGAGAAGAGAATGTTATCCTTTTCGGATGACTCATAAGGGGGTTAATTAGGCCGATTTGCACTGGCTTATCAGAGAAATATCTTTGTGCGCGATAAGGACTAGTACCGGCACGGATAGTCACTCGCTGTCTGTCGATCTCGGCGAGGTCTCCAAACGCGAAAACTGTTTAAACATACCCGAACATGTAATATGGACGCGTTGTAAAGCCGGACTTTGCACCGTGATAGCATTGATAGGGAAATCTCTAGTGCGAAATTTCCCCGGTAATGATGATGAAGGCTGAACTCGATCACGGACTCACGATGATAAGAACGTGCTGCCATCAATCGTAAGTTCACTCCATCAAGGAAATGCGTCACGGTGATCGACTTAGCGTTCCCCACATCGTACTCGGGAAAATGCGTGGGCGAGTTGAGGCCCGATCTGCGATTGGGTGAAACACACAAAAGGCGGGGGCAGGATGAGTGAATCAGGCTGCAGTCCACCTGTTGGTCCCGGACGCCTCAATCCGCCTCAACCGCCAACCGAATTGAGATGTACAGCAGTTATGGGCCTGAATGAGAAACTTCTACATTGTTGTTGTTGGTTCGTTCTCCGATTTTCCATCTCTCTCTGTCGCGGTGCGACCCATTTCCGGACACACTCCAGGAAATTCCTTTTTTTCTGACATCCTTTTTCGACACACCGCCAACACCGAAAAATGGACCAAAAGTACGGTGAAGCCCCGCCGGCCTACAACACAGGCGCTTATCCCTACGGACAGCAGCCGCAGTTCCAGCCACTGCCCACCATGCCCGGTCCGTCCGGTCATCAGATGTATGCACCGCAGCAGCAGCAGTACAATCCCTATGTAAGTCCAATGGAGGATGGCAATAAATTGGACATAAGATTGGCATTGTTGAAAGAGATCGAAAGATTCCGAAATGAAGCCATTTTTATTACCTCATTTTCTCATGTTTTTCCCCCTACGCGTTCCAGCCTCAGCAGGGCACCACGGTGGTCCACGTTGTGCCGTCCCACGATGCGCACCACCATCACCACACGCAGACCATCATCGTGGAGGATCGGTAAGGTGTTTGTTTTTTTGGGCAAACAAAATATGTATTTTGATTTTAGTTTAGACGTGGAAGTCTCATTTTGCTTATTTGTTTGTTTTCAGCGGTGTGAATCATTGCCTGCACTTCTGCATCAGTCTGTTCTTCTTCCCGTGGCTGTTTGTGTGGCTGTTCCGTAAGTTATTCTGGATACGCCCATTTGATTGATCGATGGATTGTTAGCATGTATTTGAGTTAGCCAACTGTTGATTGATTGATGCATTGATTGAAACTTGTGGCTTGATTGGTTTGTTGTGGCTATTAGATAGATTGGTTGATTGGGTTGCGCTTGATTGATTGCCCGGTGAAATCATTTGCCGTCCGGTGGTCGGAAATAAGCTTTTTTTGCATTGCAGTGTGCATCACTGACGGCTGCTAAACATGAGAGCAGATTGATAGACATTCTTCATCAGCAATTGGCCAGCGAATAACTTTTGCCGGATCATGGATCTTCCTTTGTTTAGTACTTTAATAATACATTATCTTGTTCATCCACAAAACAGGCGTCGTCGCCGAAACTCCCCACGCTTTCATATGCTCATTTTGCAAATGTTCCTTTCTGTTTTTTTCTTCGTTCCTAGTCTGTAAGACTCGCTAGTTCCTGAATTTATAGTTTTCCACCAAGGATGTGGCCGTATTCGGTTTGTAATGATCGTGGAAGTCGTTATTCGCTGTAGCTTGTTTAAAGCTTCTTCACCATTCTCATTGCTCAATCACAGAACACGAGTACTAAAAAATGATTGGTAAGGGCGGTAAGGCATGAGATTTTTTTTTGAATTTACCGGATATTTAGTAGGGTGTATCGAAACTGCGAAAGTTCCAAGTTTTGCCCTAGGTGGAGACACCGTCTACGGTAAAATTACAACAACTCTGGATACTGCTATTGCTATTGCTCGCTTAACTCAGTTTTACATCGTTGCGTTGCTTCAGTAATCAGTATATTTTTTATGTTTCATGTAGTCTTAATTTTGAATACCCATTCTTTCTATCTTGCCGTTAGCTGACAAAATTTATCACTGCAATCAATGGTGCTGCTTTTTAGACCCACCCGTACATTATGACTGCACACACTGTGCTTCCCTGCAGTCATAATATACTGTGGATCAAAAACGCAGCACGAAATGATCGAGACAGTACAGTAATCGAGTATTCATACAATTATTTTCCAGTTTTTGATTTTTTCAAATGTATATTCGATAACTGAACATTTTTAATTGTATGAATTGATAATCGTATTCTAGAGCTGATTACAGTAATCTGGTAAACAAACATTGTAAGTACAATTTTGATTGAAAGCAAGTAAACAAAAACCTACATGAAGCATAAAAAATATACTAATTACTGAAGTAACGTAACGATGTAAAATTAAATTAAGCGAGCAATAGTAGTAGCGGTATCACGAGTTGTAATTTTGCCGTAGACGGTGTCTCCACCTAGGGTAAAACTTGGGAGTTCCACTTTCAAGTTGGAACTTCCAAATTGGAATTTTCAAGTTGGAATTTCCGCAGTTTCGATACACCCGGACACTTTTGCATTATTCTTGTCGTTTTGTTCTCCGATTTTCCACCTCTCGCGGTGCGACCCATTTCCGGACACATTCCAGGAAATTCCTTTTTTTCTGACATCCTTTTTCGACACACCGCTACTACCGAAAAATGAACCAAAAGTATGGTGAAGCCCCGCCGGCCTACAACACAGGCGCTTATCCCTACGGACAGCAGCCGCAGTTCCAGCCACTGCCCACCATGCCCGGTCCGTCCGTTCATCAGATGTATGCACCGCAGCAGCAGCAGTACAATCCCTATGTAAGTCCAATGGAAGATGACAAAAAATTGTGCATAAAATTTGCCGACAAAATTGGGCACTGTTGAAAGAGGTCGGAAGGTTCCCGAAATAAGGCCATTTTTACTACGTCATTTTCTCATGTTTTTCCCCGTACGCGTTCCAGCCTCAGCAGAGCACCACGGTGGTCCACGTTGCGCCATCCCACGATGCGCACCACCATCACCACACGCAGACCATTATCGTGGTGGATCGGTAATTACTTTTTTGGCAAACAAAATATATATTTTGGTTTTTAGTTTAGAAGTTGAAGCCTAACTTGTTGGTTTGTTTGTTTTTCAGCGGTGTGAATCATTTCCTGCACTTCTGCATCAGTCTGTTCTTCTTCCCGTGGCTGTTCGTGTGGCTGTTCCGTAAGTTATTCGGGATACGCCCATTTGATTGATTGATGGATTATTAGCATGTATTTGAGTTAGCCAACTGTTGATTGATTGATGCATTGATTGAGACTTGTGGCTTGATTGGTTTGTTGTGGCTTTTAGATAGATTGGTTGATTGGGTTGCGCTTGATTGATTGCCCGGTGAGATCATTTGCCGTCCGACGGTCAAAAATAAGCTTCTTTTGCATTGCAGTGTGCATCACTAAAGGCTGCTAAACATGTGAACGGACGGATAGGCACACTCTTCATCAGCAATTGACCAGTGGATAACTTTTGCCGGATCACCGATCTTCGTTTTGTTTAGTACTTTAATAATACATTATCTTTTTCATCCAGAAAACAGGCGTCGTCGCCGAAACTCCCCAAGCTTTTATATGCTCATATGATCCTTTCTTCGTCGTTCCTAGTTTGTAAGACTCACTAGTACCTGAATTCACCGCGTGTATACTTACTTTTGGGACTAACTACACTGACTTGCTGCTTTGTCCCCTCTAGCAGGGGGAAAGTAGGTCACCACTCATTCGACAGAATTCTTTCTTTTATCATAAAAGATCGGCCTTAATTTGGGTTTGTTTTCGTTTCTTCTATTTTCTTCGGGAAGCACCAAATCGAAGTTTTGTCCCTGTGAATCCGCACCAGCTATTAAAAATCGAACAGATCAAAGCTTCTCATCGTTTCTCAAAGGTGTTCAAATGTAAACAAGGCTTTGAAAATTCTTGGGCCAGTCGATTATCTAGGGCACATTTTTGTCGAATCCTTGCCAGAAAAAAGATCCCTCAGTTTTCCCAGACTCTCCTGAGAATGAGGAGGTTTTTCATTTACCGCAATGGTTGAACCTCCCGCGTTGTTTTCATGGCCGATCTTCCACAAAACACCAAATACAGCGCTCAAAATGCATTTATTAGATCAAAGTATGTCTAGTGTTCACAATATTACCTTTGACGGCCCTCGCGGATCAAAGAGAAGAATAGATCTCGCGGCAGACGCGTTGAGGAAATTTTCAGGGAGGAGAACTTCCCCTTAAGCCATTTTCAACACTTCTCAGATTCTCAGTTTGATAAAATTAAAAAATTCAACCAGTTTGGTTTCGCTGCTCAAAGGGGCTAATTAACACACTTTATCAAATCGCAAAATAAAAAAAGCTGTGAAAATTGTGGAAGAAATAGCGCCTCTTATTTAGGCAGAAAAAGCATCCAGGATATCGCTGTTTTCTGGTCATCGGCGAGTTTGGCGTGTGGGCACGCGATTGATTGTTAGATTGAAGAATTGTTTTTATTTTCGTATAGGGAACTAAAATATCTAGCTTTTGGCGTCTTAAGTTCTGTTGTTTTTCGACTTGATGGAAGTGGGAGTTGATAGAACTTAGTCTCAAAATTAAGCTTACACCCCGTATAGTTCTCCACTAATGACATTGCTCAACCACAAAACACGAGTACTGTACTGCCACGATTTTAAGGGTGGGTTAAGCCCCGCCTCCGTCACACACGCCTGTGTGCTGAGTGAGCACACACACTCACACACACACAGTTGTGCACACCCGGTGTAAAAAACCCACCCTTATAATCGTGGCAGTACAGTACTAGAAAATGACTAAGAGCGGTAAGGTATGAGAGTATTTTCCATGAATTTACCAGATAATTAGTATAATCCACGGTTCGCCCATCCTTGCAATGTTGTTCGCCATTTCGCAAGTTAATATTGTATCACACGCAGGAAATATAGTCACAAAGAACACATTTCAACTTTGCGACAAAGTAATACATTTTTACTGTGGAAAAAATCGTAAAAAACACTGGCAACACAAATCACCCATTAGTTATGGTTTCTACTGGATGGTTGCACGCTAAATGTAATGGGCGCGTTTTAAACAGTCACTTTCTGCTTTCCACCGTCCTTCCTCATCTAATCAGAGGTCGGGAGAAAGATAACCGGATCACTTTTGTCGTACTTCAACAGGGCTCGTTATCATGTAACTCATTGAATATCCACGCATCTACGTTGCAAGTCGATCGGAGGGCGGCAGAAAAAGTTTCGGCCATTTTCTTGCTAATTACGGGTGCTGCCTCCCTGCCTGTGCAAGGTTCAACAGGTGCTGCCCCTTCGCTCAGCTCTCACTCCCCTGATCCAGCCCGCCGACTGTTTTCCGCGTTCAAGGCAACTTAATCCCAGCTGAAATGGAAGGAAAGGAGGCTCCACCGCCGTATCAGGGAGGGCATATGCCACAGGGACCTCCTCAGCAGCAGCACTATCCCGCACCGTATCCCGCGGGTGGGCAGGGTTATCAGCCGGCACCGCAGCCGCAGTACGCTCCACAACCGCAATATGCGCCACAGCCGCAGTATCAGCAGCAGTACCAGCCGCAATACACTCCTCAGGTAAGTGGTAAAAAAAATTTCTCAGGGGGAGGTTTTTGTGTGGACCTTTGTCAATTGATTGGTTGAATCAGCTAAATTGCATGCTGTCAAGTGCAATCCACTAATGAACTGCAGCAAACTGATTTGGAATGATTAGTTAGTCTGCAAAATTAGTTTTGTGGATTATATGGCTTATTAGGTGTATTGATCAGTATGAGAGTGATATTTTGCTGGTGTGTGTAAGTTTCGACCTCGATTTTAGTGGGGAATGTTTTCGTTTTTCTTTTTATATGCCACTTGTACGCTTGATTGCTTGATTGGTTGTTTGCTGATGTACTTGACAGGTTTTTTTGCTCTTTCAGACAGTGATTCAGGTCGGGCAGCCCGGAGTCCAGCACACCCACACCACCACGGTCTATGTTGAACGGTAGGACTGTTTGTTAGTTTGGTGGCAGCATCAGCTGAACGTGTGAGATGCTCGTTGGTTTTCTTCGATCAATCCTTATTTGACGATGCGACTGTTTTCTTTTTTGCTCATTCAGGAATGTGAATCATTGCCTTCACTGCCTGATCACCCTGTTCTTTCCGCCCTGGATCTTTGTTTGGCTTTTCCGTAAGTTTTTCTGAGACTTCACCATCAAATGGTCCTTCCTCCGCTCCTGATGAACTAGTAAACAATATCTTAGACACGTTCACTTTTTCTTTTAGTTTGCTTAACCAACTAAAGATACCTTCCCGGATTCTTGGACCATCATGACAGATTCATCAGCCTTTTGTCCATTTACTTTTTGCACACTATACGCAACACAAACCGGAAGGAGATTCGGGTAGCTTGTTATCCCGTTTATCGATACAAGCTAGTTATTTTTGTGCTTTCCCTGCAGTTATTGTTTTATTTGCCGCTCGTATTCCTTTTTGTCCCTGATTTTTAAGTCTTTTTATATCTGGTTCCTGTCATAACCTTATCTTCCCTCATCCGCAAGATTTAAGGCTGTTAATGCTAGTGGTACTACCAACAGTTTTACTTCATTTCGTGGTCTGCCTGGATGTTTATCTATATACATGTCTGCCTTTCTGCCTGTGGTCTGTCTGTATGTCTTTCTTGTCTATCGTTCTGTTTGCACCTCTGCCAATGTGTCTGTATGTTTCTTGAGAGTATATTTCGATGCTACCTCTACCTGCCTGTCTGTCCGTTCGTCTGTCTATCAACTTCACTGTCCGTCTGCTTATGCCCGCTGGCTATCTGATGCACAATTCCGATATTGCTTCAGGCGGTCTTAATTAGCTTAATACGATAAGTAGGAGCCGGATAATGCGCGCCTTCCATACTTTTCTTGTTAATAAAAAGACGATCTAATAGGGTGTGAAAAAGATAACAACAATGCTGTGACATGTACAGTGCTCAGAAGACTTCTCCACACTTTCCCAATTCGGCCGGGTTTCTCTATGTCCAGAATGTACAAAGCGCCTGTATCCAATACTCATAACCAGATAGAGCGTAATGTACAGTACTGTAAAAAGCCGACCAGAGAGAGCCAACTACGGTAAAGGTACACTGCAGATGAGTGGTGACGAATGAATGCGATATACAAACAACAACCGAGGAGAGAGGGAAAAAGATGAAACCAGAAGACGACGACGACGTAATTTCTGTATAAAACACCAACTGCAGGAACTCTCGCGTTAGAAACAAAAAATGAGGGGAACCATCCAGAGACACTTAACGAAAAATGAGGAAGGAAAACGAATGACAACGGCGAGAAACAATGGACGTGGCCTGTCCGGCGAGGATCAGAACGACGGTCCGATGGGCAACGAATATAACGAGAACGTACAAAGCACATACACAGAGAGAGGGCGAAAACGTAAAAAGAGAAAGGAGGAAAAAGCGCGACCGTGGATGACAAGAGAGCGGAAAAGGATAAAACATCTTTTCTTTTTGAATCTTTTCTTAGGTGGGGATATATAAAGTGCAGTTGCTCTCTCTCTCGTTCTGTCTGTCGAACCATCCGGATGAAGTTGTATCAAAACACACACCGCCCGCAGACACGTCCAAAAACGGCGGCGACAATTCCAGGCAATCCACAGACAAGTGTCTCAGACAGCCCTGCGTTCTCTTCCGTTCCGCAGCGCATGATTCAGAGGATAAGATGGGGTAAAATGTACCGTTTAAAGTCTTCCGTTTTGGATTCGGGCGTAACTAACAACTCTGCAGGCAGGCAGACAGGCAGCTGTCTGCGTCCTCCTTCCAAGTGATAAACTCTGAAACCGGTGATACGGGCCACTTGTCTGTCTCTCTGACTGACTGGGGAGGGGACTAGGGGCTCTCTCAAACCGGGGTGCTGGGGGTGATGCCGTTACTGCTGTTGCCGTTAGTGATGGCGGTGGTGGAGGGCTCCACCCGGCACGGGAACAACTCGTTGTGAAGCGGCGGGATCTGGCGTTCGATGTTGGCCGGGGCGGTGCGCTTGAAGTTGGCCAGCAGGTAGAGGTGGAGGGTGCTAAGGCGTTCCAGCACCTTCAATTTCTCCATCAACCGGTCAAAGGTGCGCTCCTGGTAGGGCTTGGTGCGGCTCAGCTCGATGCGTAAGGCGTTCACCACCGCGGTGAAGATCCGGCTGACTTCGTGGGTCTCGCGGAGTCCGGCGCGATCTGCGGAGAATGAAGATGTGGATACCGGTTTCGTGAACGTCTTCCCTGTTTTGTTGGCCTACGTTGCTGCTAGCACACTGTTTGTACTTTTTACGATCTCTTTGTTTACATGTCTGCCTGTAGCCTTGCCTATGGATTAGATAGTCAGTCTAAACCCAATTCTTTCATTTTGTCTCAAGCTTGAATATCTTTGACTGTCTATATGTCTACCTGTCTGTCACACGTTCTGTCTGCATATTTGTCTGCCTATTACTCTGTCTGTATGTTTCTCTATATGTCTGTATGTTTGTCAATACGTATGTCTGCCTGTTTGCCTGGCTGTCTTTGTCTGCAAAGCTGTCTATCCGGCAAGTGGTCCATACGTGTGTAGTTTGGGCCAAGTCAGAAAGAACTCCTACCTGGAGAGAGAAGCGCTGCTGCACTGAAGAGTGCCAGCTCTGATTCTGTTAAGTTCATGTCGATGATAGACTTTGCAAACTCGAAGATGGATGTGACGAACTGAAATTCTTCAGTGTCCACGGCTAAGAAGTAGAAGAAAAGACCAGTCTTTAGTCAACTCAAAAATGAACGCATACACGTTATAGACCGGAACAAGAACAGAACTGCAGACAGGTACTGATCGGACACAGACAGATGGGTAGACAGACAGATGGGCAGACAGACAGAGAGACAAATAAACCAACAGGAAACTAGACAGACACACGGAAGGAAGGACAGAGCTTTCAGGTAGAGCGCAGAAAATAGATCCAGAAAAATCTTACTGCTGGAGTGGAAAATTTCAATCGGTACAAAGCGATCTCCATAGAGGACGATATTTGCCGTGGGGTCGTAACATCGGCTGATCCGGATGACGGCAACTTCGAAGCTTCCTGCAAGAGCATGAGACCCAAGTCATGATAAGACATTCTCGTAAGAGTAGTAACAACATCCGTTCTCACCTGATTTCAAAAGGCAAATCTGGTCTTCCTGTCCCAACATCATGAAATCGGGCAGCAATTTGGCGAATTCGATAATCTGCTGAAGGACGTCGGTTAGCTTCTTCGCACAGTCGACCCACACTTGTGACGATGTCTGCAACGAAGACACCGCAAGTTAGAACACAACCCACCATGTCGCGAAAAAGTAAGAGGAAGGCCGAGAGGTACCATGTCTTGGAATGTAGAGAGGATCGCCTGGCTGTCGTTTTGATCCCATTCGCTCCGGAGAAGAATGACCTGCTGATTGTTGTACATGCAGGTCTTGTGGTGGGCGTCCAGAACGTATCCGCTGAGGATCTCTGCAAACCAGTGAAAAGTCAGCTCTGATTCGCCGATACGTCAGTTAATCTGTGTCTGTCTGTCCGCTTACGGCAGTCCGCTTGTTTAAGGGTATGCCTAAGTGTCTGTCAGTCTGTCTGCCTGCATTCATTTACGCCCTGATAATCATCTACATGCCTGGTGAGAAAAGCGGTGACATGCGGGAGTCTGACGGGAAGCCGAGTGTGCCGTGGGTGCTGCTTCCGACAATGTCGTGCTGCGGCGGCGAGTGGTGCCGGTCCAGTGTGGTACTATCCACGTAGGGTGCCTGCATCACGTCCAGGTTGGAGAGGGCGAGGGCCATGCCGTAGGCAGCACCGTTCGCGGTGGACCCGTTCGTCATCCCGTACCCGGGCGGCAGGGTGTACGGCGGGGGACTAGAAGACGACCCAGAATACCTACAGCAAAAAAAACATGAAATCAAAAATTATAAAAATAGAAATTGACATTTAAAAGCACATGACTTTAAATCACTAAATTTGCTTTAAATATTAATGTAGGTTTTTTTCATTAAAATCTTAGTAAAAATGCTAAATATGAGGCTATTTATTTCAGTAAACTAAGCTTTGAAGTCAAATAAATTTTGCCTGCGAATTTACAATTATATGATATTATATTTAAATTAAAACATTATTTTAAAAAAAACTAGTTTCGTTGAAATTCCGTTCCGTTGAACCTCAGAGAAGCAAAAAAATGTATCAGTCAATGCCACGGAAGATAATTGGGCTCACCCAGAGATCGGAGTGGAGCTCGTTTGCTGGAGGCCTAAGTCATAGCCCAACGAGCTGTCCGGCAAGTCTTGCCCGTTGTGTCCGCCGCGTGCGATGGCCTCCGCGTTGGCCGCATTCCGGGCGTTGTTCATCCTGTGGAAGCTCACTTCCGCCTCCACCTTCTCGCGCTGTTTTTTGGACATGCGGCCAAACTTGACCGCTGAAAAAAAGCAACGCAACAAAACATCTCACTATCGTCCGACAAAATATTCTCCCGCCAAAATTCCCCTCCCCGAAACTTTTTTCAACCGGGATGTCTTTAACTCTGATTATTACGTTCAGGCACGTTAAGGTCCTGGGCATGGAACAAAATGGGAATGAATCGGTTCCGTACCATCTCGTGACATTCCGAGTCGAAGACATTTCTGGAGCCTGCAATACTGACAGCGGTTCCGGTTGACCCGATCCACGATACAGTTTCTGTTCCGGGGGCATTGGTAATTCACTGTATAGGAAAAAGATGCAGAAAATAGTTTGAAATCCGGCAGAACGGATTGCGAAAAGAGAGCAAAATGTCCAGAAGAATTTACCTGTTGCTGACTGACTGCGCCGGAAGAATCCCTGCAAGCGATAAAAAACGCAATTTTATTCCTTCACTCACAATTCCCGAAACTTCTCAACTTAGTTCTTTTAAATAAAAAAATATATTATATTGCCAGTTCATAAATAATGAGTAAAAATACATTGAAAATCAAAGATATGAAATTATATGAAAATACTAATTGACAGAGTTCCGTAATCAATCAATCAAGCCTAAGACTTCAATGGGAAGACTTAATTCCAGTTTTATTCGTTTTAAAGATAATTAGAAAAGACGTAAAACATATGTTCGCGTCATATTTAGAATAGAACTATACCTTGCAGCCTTCGCAAGTTATAACCCCATAATGGACGCCGGATGACTTGTCCCCGCACACCTTGCACGGGATGATCTCAATCTGAGCTGTAACGAAAAAAGAAAACCAAAAAATTAAATACAAACATCTCACCGATTAAACACTTGATACGAGAGGGGAATAAAAATATAATCAATAACTTTCATCGACATCCCGAAAACAAACATCACAAAATGGCGCACGTCACAGCTCAGTCAGTCACACCCAAAAAAACGCCGGGGCACAGAGAAATAGATTAAATATACTAATTAGGTCAAGGCAAATCACAGCAAAGGGGGAAATGAAGAACCGTGTGTGTGAGTGAATGAACGAAGCGCGCGCGCGCAGCACGCACACAGAGGGAGAGAAGCTCGACCTGTGTCCGGCAAGCGCGCAAAAAAGCGCACACACCGAGAGAAAAGAGCGACCTACATTTCCAGCAGGTGCCTTTTAACTGCCTGATGGAGCCGCCGCCGCTGCACAGCAGCAAATCGTCGTGATGGTCGTCCATCAACGACGCCGGCCATTGCTGCTGCTGGGAGGACATCAATAATAAAGCCGCCGCCGAAGAAACAGAGGAAAACGAAGACGACGAAGAATCCGGAGAAGCAGAAGAAGCGGTACCAGATGTCAAGAATGTTATGTCATCGTATGACATCTTCCCGGACAATAATACAGCAGACACACCACCGCACACACACACAATCACCACCACGAGAGAAGGGTAAAAATTGCGATCCGTCCATCAATTTTTCGTGTGCATACGATCGGTTGGGGGAGAAACAAATTATACTGTAACACTGCGGGCCATCCGCTAAACTCGCTTCGACCTATGCGGTAATAATTTATTATTTTGTCTGTGCAGACAGACACAGTGAAAGAAAGAAAGACGAAGGTACACTCGTACGCTCCGAGCGAAAAACTAACTACAGGCGCTCTTGTATCTCATCGAAAAGAATGAGAAGAGATCATCAATGAAAACACACGAAGGAAGCGTCACATCACAGCTTCTTCTTTTCTTCTAGGGGTTGACCCACAAACGCAATATCCGGCCTTTCACACACACACACACACACACACACAGTCTCGGCTGATTGAAGAGAAACTCTTCATTATAGTGAGCCGGTTCGTTTCGCTTCGGTTGTCTCCGGTTTGGAAAGCGCGCCGCGGAGAACCGTGAGCGAGTAAGAGAACTGACCAGCAGATTTGCCGGACCACGCACACTGATTGGCTGGCAAGGAAGCGCGCCCTTTTTCCATACGCCCCCTCCTGTCGCGCTTACATATTTGATTGGCTGGGTTTCGAACCACTCTCCCTGAAATCCCGAGACGCGACCTTGACTGTTGGAGAGGGCGAAAGGCAGGACAGGTTCAAGCCACGCCCTGTTCCTGCAGAGAACTCTTCCGTAAGTGAGAGATTCCCGCGACCACTGTCTGGCCCTATTTCCGCGTTCCTGTTGCGGGTGGGTGAGAGGGAAGAGGCCGCCAAAACAGGACAGGTCAACGAGCAGACAAACAGACACGGAGAGGTCTGCGTTCAGGCAGGCCGTAGACAGGCACAAAACAAGAAAATAAATAAATTTCATAAATACACTGTACAATGCCGGCAGAAAAAAGATGCTGCCGAATAGACAGGCAGCAAAGAAAAGACGCGAATTTCTTCAGTGGATATCGACAAACTAAACACCAAGCTTGCAACAATTTGGCAGGACCGAGACTTTTTACGGAGGACCTGTTCCAGGAAGCCGCAGAGGCAAGCAGACTAGCAGGCAGATAAGTGATTGACTGGTCAGCCAGTAGGTCAAACCGTAGACAAAACGAAAAAAGGACGGGGGAAGAGAAGAGGCCCGGGGAAAGGAAAGCGAAATCAGCAGAAGGGGCGCCCAGCGATTCAGGCAGCCGGCCAGACAATTGAATCTAGGTCGCCGACCAACGGACCAAGGCATGACCCACTTTTTGCCCCGGCGCGGTCGCTGCAACTGCCACGGCTCTTACAGCATCGACATCCAAAGAATCACTGCTGACCAGAGCCGGCCGTTCAGGGGAGAAAGAAATAAGGCTCTGGTCATTTTCACTTTTCGCGCCCAAACGGATATGTGGACCACGCAGCAGTCGTTAAGTCACCACGAGAAAAAACGAGCAGGGAACCTGTTTTGGCGTCTGCAACAGCCGGACCTTGCATGGTGTGTGTGCTGTTATACTGCAGATGATGAGGAGGAGGGGAAAAACCAAGCAGAAGAGTCTACAAGACACACCTTTTTTTGACGATTAGCCACGACGCGCGCGGGCTTATTTCAATGTCTGTCTGTCTATGATGTCTGTCTGTCGACTGTCTGTCTGTCGCTGAACGCGCGCTCTAAAGCCCGCAGCGATGCATGGCGACCCAGTTTAGCGCCAGACCGTGACTGTGAAGAGCAGCAGCAGATGAGCTGATGATGGTGATAATGATGATGAGGGAAGAAGAAAAAGCAGAAAAGATGAAGAGCTCTGCCGGGAAAGAGATTCAAGTACGACGCAGAGAGATATTTGAGTCATTCCGCGCTGCTCGCTGGTCAATCAGACAGAGTGGGAGAGAGAGAAGAGACAGACCGACGTCGGGGATTTTTTGCGTGTGTGTGTGTCTACAGTATATGAGATCTTTTGCAGGAGCTGGCAATTGGTCAGCCAGTCAGAACGGAAGACCTACTTTTGTGCGTGATGCTAGTGAAGAGCCCCGAAGTAGCAATGAGATTATTTTTCGCATGTATACACTGTAGAAGATATTGAGATTGTGCATATGGTTCTTGACATTGGCATTCACGTTCACGTACTTAGTGTGCGCGCGCGGTTTTGACCTACATCATTATTCCGCAGTAAAATGAAGTCGCTTAATAAATGCATAAAATAGATATTAACGCTCTGTGAGAAAGTGCACTCATGCATAACTTCGGCGAAATAAAATTATAATTAAAATTAAATATCATCCCGATATAATACAGAACTCAAATTGCGTGTAGTCCAAAACTTCTCATTGATTGAACCATCGAGGCGGCTGAAATTCGAAACAAAAATAGGCAGAAAACAAAAATAAATTATACCAAAAACAGAAGAAAAATATTTTTATTCAAACGAAAAGAACTGAAATTACCGATTGACTCATTTTTATCCAATTTCAGGGAATCAGTGGACTCATTTAAAACATTCCTCGGCATACTGTCATAGACAAAGCACTACTGACCACACCGTGACACGACCAAATGATACCCGCGCTTACAGCGATTTGGCCAAAAACGGTCGTTTATCAAACCGCCACTTTTCTACGCCAATTCGTTGTGATAGCAGCCGAGCCAATGATACAGTAGCAAAGGATCCGCCCCCAAAAAAGCATTTCACTGTTCATCCTTCCGTAACCGGATCGAAACCACAACTACAATGGGCGTGTGTAAAACGCAGACACACACACACTTCCGGGATCTACATGCATGAGGTTGCATCGAAATCGTTCAGGTGTGTGTGTGTGTGTGTGCCTGTGTGTGTGTGTGTGTGCCTGTGTGTGTGTGTGTGTGTGTAGCGTTCTGTTGCGGTGCGCAGTTAACACACACAACAGATGACTGCAGGTCAACCGTAAATTTGGCCCAAGGGATGACTCACACAAATTCATACCCTGTATAACGGTGTAGTCACATTTTTTTGTCAGGCAATTCACAAGACCCAACTGGACAGTTTGTAAGGCCTTCAGTGGAGGCACGTATGGTGGCAGCGCCATCTGGTGCCCATGACTGAGTGAAGCTCGGCGAGCCAATTGATGCGGGGAAAGTTTACCGAATGGGGTCAAAGCCAACAACTCACCATGCACCAACATCACGTCATGCAATATGTGATCATGTGAAATTCGCACAATAAATGCGTGTGAATCGAGCAACAACAAAAATGCATTTACAATTGCACATTTTTTTAATAGACTCAATATTTTTATTTTATTTTCGTTCAGCTTCCTAGAACATTTCATGAGGAATAGCATCCTCTTTCAAAAATTAATTTAACTTGCTCTTGCTCTAAAACTAATTCATCAATCAGGACTAAGGAAGTACAAAAATACGTATTTACTGAATAAGAAAAACGCTTTGAAGTAACTATTATTAAACTTAAAAACAAAAACTATCTTTAGCCAAAAGACGGCGGTAGTCGCAATTGCACCATTTTTAGCTAGTACCACTTTTAATAGAAAATAGTTATTATATTTTCGTACAGTCCCTTTCAAAGTTTAGAAGAAATTGCATTTTTTTTCCGGAAATTGATTTAATTTCCTTAAATCTGTTTCATCAGCACCATACAAAAAAAGTTGCTCAAGGAGAAAAACACTTTCAGTACAGTTTTTTTTAACTCAAATAAATATCTTTAGCCAAAAAACGGTTGTAGCTAATTTCGTACGTTAATACAGTGCAGTTAGCTACAACATTGAGACGCATCCAGGCAACGCAGACATCGTATCAACTGGAGATGTCTCCGTTGAGAAAGATCATTTTCATTATTTTTCTCAGATGACACTCTTACCAGCGTTGTAGTTCGGCATAGTAGAAGCGCAAATTTCCGGCACTATCCTTACCAGGCACTCCATTCAGACACAACACATACAAGGAAGGGAAACTGTAGAGACCGGTTGCTTACGTCAGAGTTCATTGCCCCCACGCGTAGTGGTCCGCTATTTTAAAATGTGTGTCTGAAAAGGGGTGTCCAGGCTCTCTCTCTGCTTTTGGCAGGGTAGATTTTTGCCCCCTCCCTTCCTGACTCTCCGTCGCGTATTTTCCTCGCTTTCCCTTCGCGCGCAACGATGCAAGATTATAAACGTCCGTAAAAATCGATGCTCACGCGCGTGAAAGACGACGATCGCGAGAAGGCGCTGAACTCTCCGTGAAGAGGGCAGGTCCACGTTGTGAACGTGACTTCCTCTGTTGACATTGGCCACGAAGGGGGAAGGGTGTGGCACTCACCAAACACCGGCAAAAACGAAGTAAAATTGACCAGTGGAATTGGCCCATCTAGCTAGGCGTTGATTGATTGATTTGCAGAAAAAGAAATCCGAAATTTTTAACTACCTCTCGCATTTGTGTCTTCCATCTGCATTCTTCTATTATTTTTTGGAATTCGACGTGTACACATTAAGACGCAAAATAAAATTGAATTCTGCAAAAAATGTTTTCATTTGATTTTAACGGACAGGAACCGATTTTGACAGTTTTCATATGAGACAGCAAAGCTTGATTGAGCGATTGTGTATGCTGTGATTTCACCGCTCAAATTGTGACTGATTGATTGATTGATTTGAGGAGTTACGGATCGGACTGGAACGATCACTTCGCTGCCCGGGGAAAAAAATGTTGGTGTACCAAGGGGTCAAAAGTGCACATTGATGATCATAATCAGGCAAAGTCTCAGTTACATGGAATTTAACAGCCATCTTTAGATACAATCTCCCGGCAATTGTTGGCCCTTGTCGTGCAAAAACCCTTCCGACAAGTCAATTAATTTCTCATGATAGTTAAACTATCTTTATTGTAAACTGCGTACTTAATTCTTTATTATAAAAAATAATAAAGAAACCAATTCGGAGTGAACTTGGCAATACTTAATTATCAACATGTAAAACTAAAACTAAAATAAATAATAAATAAAATAGTTCACTTAATTGTAAAACTGCATCTCAGATTAGCTAAAAAATATTTACTTTTAACGAAGCATAAATCACTTGTACATTTTTTTCAGACGTTTCAGTGTTTGAAATAATTAAATCTATTTGTAGAATGCATGACCGGAAGTGGCTTGCAGGTTTACCGTACAAGAGCTCCGAGCCCTTTTCACGCGCTGTTCTTAACAGTTCACAGGCCTGGTGGTTGGGTGTTATGCGATTATAAACAAAAACGTGCTTTTTAAATGACACCGAGTCATAAGAATCCAGCCACACCGATTATTACCTCCTCGCGCCTCTACAACGAAGGGTTCAGTGACCTCGCCGGCGCAGCGATCGATATATCGTCATCGACCCTTCTTTCTCTCTGCAATAACTGCAACACACAGACGCTGTCTGGGCGGCCTGACTTGAACGAGTCCAAGTGCATCGGAGGCCGCCACAGATACAGACACACACACGTGCGGCACTCCTAATATTATTCGTGCGCACGTTTTGGCTACGCGCACGACCACTTCCGGTGCAAATTGTGAAAAAATCAAACAAAAAAAATTCATAAACGATAAGAAAACAATCTGCAATTCCGGAATGCTCCTTAAATGCCTCAGACTAATAAAAAAAAATATTATATTTACAAAGAAAATATTGAAAAAAGTTAAAGATAATTAACGTTTTAATTTGAAATAGTTTTTTAATTTTTATAGAACTCATGCAAATTAACGGCAATTTTGTGCGAATTGCTGTCGGGAAAATTGGCCAAATACTGCGCGCGCACTTGCTGCACTGCGCACGCACAGGTCGTCTGCCGAGAGTTCAACGACTTCGGAACGACCGCGACGGTTCCATTCCTTTCCATCCATGTTCGCTCTGTTTCCTTGTTGTTTTTCAGTTTGCTTAACTTTAAATTCCAGGCCCAAAAAGACTGTTAATTTTTTATTCTGTTTTACATTAAAATACTTTAGATTTATTTATTAAGTGTATTTTCTAAAACCTAAAGCGCATAACTTTTTTTCAAATACCAAGCTTTCAAAACATTGATTTAATAACTTGGAATTGGAAAAATAATTCAAGTTCGATCTTAAATCCAAACAATTTAAATTTATTGAATATATGTACTTCATAAATTGTGAAATAAATAATATTTTTAAGTAACAGGCTTTAAAACTATGATCTAGAAATTCAAAAATAAAAGGAAATATTTTTAATTAAAAAATATTTAAAATAAGCCTACTGCGATGAGACTCTCAGTCACGCCTGAAGAAACCGCGCGGCCAGACAGTCAAGATCAGTGTCCGCGCGCACGCACGTACGCTGCTCTGCTGTGTGTATGTGTGGTGGAGAGGTTAATAACCGGACGAGTGTGAGTCAGTCAGTCAGGGTCGAGGTTCGAGCCAGACACACGGCAACCGGGCATGAGGACCCAGGCAGAGGAGCTACCGTTTTTCCGGGGTTCCTCTGCGCCTCACTTTCTCGCGCGCTGTCTGTGTCTGTCTAATGTGGTTCGAGCACAAAAATCAAAACTGCCGCGACAACGCGCACTGTTGCGTTGCAGGGAATATATAAGATTAGACAGCAAAGATAACCGCCGCCAGGAAGGGAGAGAGGGTGAGACCGCAGATTTTGTTGGCTGACGTTCAAGTTCACTCTCTTTATTTATTTACGAACGCGGTCAACGCCACCATCGCGACCATGCCGTGCGCGAGCGCAACCTGGAGGGCAGGGAACTCGACAGAAGAGTTCACACACCAGAGCAGTGGGCGAGGGTGTGACACAGGCAGGCAGGCAATCAGACAGAAAGAAAAAGATAGGCAGACAGACAAATGCATTACAGACAGACAGACAGACAGACAGACAGACAGAAAGACAAGCAGCCACAGACAGGGGTCCTTATGCGCGGTTGCCGTGTGTCTGGCTCACACTCGTCAGGTTATTAACCGAGAGACATGCTGAGAAACTCGGACAGACTTGGACAGAGTAGATTATCGGCACTGCAGTCAGTCTTATGAAAAGACAATTAAGATCATTTCTTCTAAAATAAAATTGCTTTAAAACTTTTTGGCCATAATTTTATTGCACCGTAAAAACAAAGTCCAAAATTGAATTTAACGGCGTCGTAGAACTCTCTGCAGCTTCTGAACAGCAACTTCGAGAACTAAGAGCTCGAATGTTTTATGCAAGGTCCGCTGGCACGGTCCCCGTGTAACAGGGGTGCGCGCGCAAAGTTCAAGGCCCTTTCCCCGCCCCTGATACACTCTTCAGCACACATTTATTGCCGCGTTCCAGCACGATTTACAAATTTCAAATAAAAATTTTCACTTGAAAAAGTAGGCTAAAATAACAAGTGTTATTACAAAGTAATCATGCGTGCCGAGTAATCCACAAATCTTCCTTGCAATATCAAAAAATGATTGATTGATCGATTGTGCAACTACGGCGTGGAATGAATCAACGGTCGACTCGCTCAGTTAACAAGGCACTCAGTCAACTGTTGCAGGCAATGAATGAGTGATTAAATAGAAAAATGAACAACCGGTTGATTTTTCAGGAGTGAAACATTTTGATTTGCAATAAATGAACAAATGAATCAACGCTTGATTGATTGATTGCACTGAATGATCGAAAATGCAACCCGCGATGACGTATGTAAGCGCGCGTGTGCGCTGCGCGCCCAAGAGTTCATTCGCTTGGCTCGCTCGTGCGGGGCATTGACCCATTCACCACACACACGTGCGTTCCTCCACACACACACAGACTCACACACATTTCCGCATCTCTCTTGCGCTTCCCTCCCTCCCTCTCCCTCTCTCTCTTTCTCCTGACCCAGTCTCTCTCTCTTTCCACTGAGATCCCGATTTTGAAGTGCAACGTAGAACTGCATCGCCCGGTGTCCGGCTGCTGTTCCTTCTTCCGCCAATTTAAAACGAACGGTGAAAAATCGTTAAGCCGGCCGAGAGAGAGCGCGGGAGAGGAGAGTGCAGTGCACCCTGTGTGTGTCTTCGTCCTCTTTTCCCAACTGTGTGTCACTGTCCCTGCGTGTCCTTCGTGTTTTAGGCCACGCCCTCTCCGTGAGAAACCCCCATGCGTAATTTTGACTATAGAACGCGGACGACAAGGTCATTGACTCGACGACGCAGCGCTCCTGTTCTCGACTGTTCCCTTTCTCCCGCTGTAATAGTTCTTCTTCCGCCTCTCTCGAACCGGTTCCACAGCACACTCGCGTCAATTTATTTTGGGAAACCTGGCTTCTCTCTCTCTCTCGGAGGAGGATGTGTGGGACTGTCGTGTTTTGATTTTTTTTAAATTAATTATGTGATGTCGCCAATTACACAAAAATGGGGAACACAAGTCAACACAGCAGTGAGAAACTATTTCCGGGCAAAAAAAGTTGTTCATTTTAGTGGGCGCTACAGATTACATCGAAACTATCATATTAAATGGAATATTCTGTTTGAGTTTTGAAACATTTCGCCTATTAAAAATATTATAATACTAGTATTAATTAAAAACGAAAATCGTATATGGGGGTAATATAATACATAAAAGTAAACTATATATATATATAAATAAAAGTAAACTATATATATATAATCGGAAATTATGGTAATATATTTAAGCGCTGATGAGTAAAAATTGTTTCAAAAAGAAATGAAAAAATGATTCAAGGCTAAATTCACGGGCTGGGTTCGCGGTCGAGGTGTGCGACCACGCTCAGTTCAGCGTACTTTGGTCGGCGACCTCCGCGGTCATTGCTCCCTGGCTACGCGCACAACTCACTTGTGCAATGCACTGACTTGCGCAATGCACACACTGCGCGTACCCGCAAACCCATACCGGAAGTGCCCGTAAATTTCGGTTGTAAGTTACTCCCCTTAATTTTTATAAATAATTTGAATATCTGCAGAGGTTCATTCAGTTTTAAGTCACGCTGATTGACTAATTGCATGCGAACGTTGAAACGTACATAAGACTGAAGTTTTGCGCGTAGTGGAACCTCTTTAATCCAATTTAACTGCTCCATAAATTTATTCTAAAACTCGGTAACGTCAATGGGAATTTTTTGATACTTTTCCGCTACTAGTCAAATTAAATTAATTTCAATACCAACTGAAAGTGCGTGCCAACACGCAGTGCAGTTGTGCGCGTAGTCAAAACTGTTTTAACTTGATTCAGTTGCTCTAAAATATAATTTTAAAAAAGGGAAACCTCAACAGTAATTTTCTATAATTTTTTCGTCATTGGCAAAATTAAATTAATTTCAATATCAGCTGAAGATGCGTGCCAACACGCTTTGTGTGTGTCGTGTGTGTGTGCATCGATAAGTGTGCACGTGAGAGGGCAATAACCTCAAATCCACAACACTGCGCAAAATTCCCACAGCCACAAGACTACACACGCAGCTCACACAGCTCATTCATCCCACTCCCGAAAATTCCTACAGCTCTCCGCATTTTCGTTCGCCCAACCGGTAACGGCCATTTCACGCCTAATACATTCAGCCTCAAAGTGAGCGAGCGAAGAAATCGTAACCGACATTTCTAGGCCAAGACAATTACATGGCGCGCCGTGGCCATAAAAGAAAAGACCGGCAGAGACCGGCGCGTTAACTCGCACACAGACAGACAGACCCGTAACCGTCATTCGAATCGCCTCACCGCAGGCGACGAAAAAATTACCAATCCACCCGGACATGCGGCAGAAAAAATCGGACCCAAAAAAGCCGCATTCTTCCCGCACACGTACCTTTGATGTTAGTGGACATCACTGCATACATAGGTAATAATCCAGCAGTAATAGAACTGACAGCCAGCGACGGTGGTGGAGTTACAATTGTCCGTCCTCCAAAATATCATGTTCACCGGGAAACATTGAAAAAGCAGTAATCATTCACAGATGCAGACGCAATGGCAGTGGTCCGGTTTAAAGTGGAAGAGAGCGAGAGCGCGCGCGTAATGCGCCCAGCAGGAGGATTTTTTCCAAGTACGACTGTAGTAGTATAAGCCGGTTGAAGAAAGAGGGGGGACGCGCACACACCACAGACAGGGAGAGCGCCGGTGGAGGTTATTCACTCCTTCTCTGTGTGTGTAGCATGTGTGGCCTGTGTTGTGTGTGTGTGTGGAATAGCGTCACACAAGCTCACACACTGGACACACACAGGCAGAGGGCGCAGCTGGACACAGGGCAAGGCAGGGCTGAGTGAGTGGAGGAAAAGCGGGAAGTGGGCGGGTCGCTACGGGTGCCGCTCTCTCTGCCTGCGTGAATGGAATTGCGCACGCACGTTGGATGGAAGGCTGCCTGCGCGAGCTCGACGAGCTCTGCAGATTGTGATGGATGGTACCACAGAGGCCGTTGTGCAGCGGCGGTCTTCTGCTTCTTCGTGCTTGTGTTGTGTGTGTGTATACTGTATACAAAAATCGAATTGACCGATTGACCAACGAAAACGGCAAGTGGGCGTGGTGTGTGCCGCTTGGCTCCTCCCATTTTGCCGTCTGATTGGCTGGTTGTGCTTATTAGCAGAATAATTTGCCCATAGGACCTAGGCATAGTAAACAGAGAGGGATCTCTGAGAGAGAGACCAGAGAGAGACCCCTCTCTCTTTACTAAGACCTAGGTGTGTGCTCATCATCATCATAGCGCTCTTTCGGTGTAAATAAATTATGAATCGATTGTAGACAACGGGCTGGCTCGCGGTTGTGTGAGTCTGCGAGATGAAATTCTGTCGGGGGGCGGGACAAAATCATACACCATCACATGAGCGCCATGATGAAATTATGCTATTATCGCGATCATACGGGGAGTAATTAAGGTCGAGCGAGCATGCTTTACTACCGCCGAGTGAGAACATTTTGATAAGACTGCATGTATCTGCACTGGAAGAGTTACTATATACTGCAAGTGTTGGCTGTACTGTAATTATTGCAGATAGAGTACTGAATTATATTCACTTTATTATATTCCTTAGATTCTGCAACAAAAGTATTTAATTTGAATTTTATATAACTTGTTGTAATTCGCAGATCCGTACTCGTAGAAGGAGATCTTCATGTACCTGGTATATATATCTGTAGTAGTGTTGCAAAGATAATACAGTGCTTGTGACAGTTAGCACTTCTCATTTTGGGAGAATTCACAGCAGACACACAAAACGGGTTGCAACAATTTTTTCTACCACAAAAAAGGTGTATGTTTTTTTAATGACACTGAAAAATGTAAAAGAATAAAGTAGTGATACTAATTTTTTAGAACAAAAATGCAGACCCGTTGGAGTTTGAAATACTTCATCTTCTTAAACAGTTAAATAATGCATACAGGTACTAGGAAAAACGAACAAAATTTAGCTTAGTCAGAGACCTTTCAGAGCAATCGGTTTTCCTTGAAACACTGCCACTCAAATACGTGAAAATTGGAATTAATATATTTTTGGCAGAGACCGAGAGGAACACGCCAGCAGTGCGATTGGCATTGCACGTGCGCATCGCCTGCCTAACAACCCTAACAAATAAAGAGGAAGAACCCATGAGTCCAGTGCTCGTAAAATTGACTAAGTTTGCAAAACTCTGTGCTACTGCAAAACGTTTGTGCAAACCACCGTGCTTCGCTTCCGACACTGACTGCGAGATGGGTTCTCAACCTGGGTTATCCTGGGTTTCTGGACGCAGCTTTCAGATATAACTCAGCAACCAACCTGGGCTCCAGAATGGGAAGAAAAAGAGACGCTTGCTTAGATAGAAGCTTTTTTAGAATACCTCGACAGAAACCCATCTAGTCGGTTTCACTTTAACTCATATTTCGTCACCAGTCTCCTCGTTGATGTCTCCTGCTCCAAGTATTTCGACGTAAACGTTGACCGATTGCAGCAGTATATCACCTCCGGACATTCATCTGGAGTACATGATGATTGAAAGAGCGACGCCTCTGTTTCAGTGCGTGTCATTTAATAAACTTGCGGCAGCTGAATTCTTCCTCAAACGACGGGGCGCCAGGCAAGACTGCATCCTCAACATTTCTTCGGATCCCGAAACCCAGAGTACGCATCGTGCCTATCTGAAGCAATCCGGATGAACCTGCATGAAATGGTGCGGTTGCTGCTGAAGTATGGAGCGTCATTGTAGCACGCGGGACGGTACAATAAAATTGGTTATTCCTTATTTCGACGAGCAGATCTGAAGATGGTTCGGATCTTGGTGGACAACGGATTTGATCCGCGGGCCAGAGAAGAGCGAGTTGAATTGAAGGATGAGGGCAGGACTCTCCTTGAGTCTGCGGTTGTATAAGTAGGAACTTGTCTGTTTTCCTGCTTGCCTGCCTGCCTGCCTCTTTGGCCGTCTGTCTGTCGGTCAGTCTGTATGCCTTTCAGTGTGCCTGTCGTACTTGATTGCCTGCCGGCCTGGCTGCCTGTCGGTCTGTCTGCTTGCTTGTCTGCCTGTCTGCCTGCCTGCCTGCTTGTCTATCTTAGTACTTGGAAATATTCCAGTAATCTCAGAGGTTTAATACCAATGTTTCTATCTGCAGGTTGGCCGTACGAGGCGAGTGTAAACCGTGGACTCAATTACCAAGGACTCATGGGGGAGACAATCTACCACAATCGTTTGTCACAGTTGTTGGAGTTTGTGCAGTTTTTCTTGGAAGCCGATTGCCCGGACATTTCTCCTGCCGTCTTCTTGAAATGCTTCCGCTGTTGTGCCTACATCACCCTGACAGCCATCTTGAAACTGCATCTTCAGTGCGGGAGAGTGTTGCTGTTACCTGAGAACAATCCTCCTGCAGAGTCATCCACCTTTCCCCCAACCGGTCCAGAAACTTCGCGATCGTCCAGCCATATTCGGGCGTCCGCAGCCTTACTTCAAGATTGGATCCACCGCTGTCTAGATGGAATTCGACCTTTTCGTGCTGCAGTCCGTCATTTGATAGGAGTGACGGGTGGGAAGAACTGTACGGAAGAATCCTCGTTGGTGGACTTGTCGATTAGTACTCTCCGTCGCATGTGGATGGCGAATGAACGTTCGTTTAGCCGTCCCGTCGCGGATGGAATTAGTTTGCCGCATTGTCTGATGCGGAAGTTGAATCTTCTGGAATTGGAGAATCGCCTGGTAACGTTGATGGAGCTCATTTACGCCGGTCATGTTTGACGTCCAGCACGGCGGCGGCAACACCTTGTTTATTGGGAGTAGGTTGGGTTTTAATTTCAATTCTCCTGCCAAGGTTACACACAGAATGTACATACACATATGTAAGTTATTTTTTTGTTGGGTGATAATTCAATTTTTATACTTACCGAATAAATAAGTTATACCAGTTATTTTTATTTTTCTGTTGTTGCCTGATTCCATAAGTTTCCTTTATGCTCTGCGTCGAATTTTACTTCATATTCTTTTCACTTGTCCATTCTAACTGGAAATGTATATATAAAAAATATTTTAAATGTATTATGATTAGTTGTCTGGGGTTTTAGAACTATCGATTTGTCAAGAGATGGCTCCTACGTTCCACTAACCACGTCACAATGATCGCGCATTTTTTAAGGTTTTTTTTATCCCGTAAACTTTCCCGTGTTTCTCCGTTCTCTTTCCTCTATCCACAGGATAAACAGACGAGCCAAAAATCTTTCAAGTTTCAGACAACAAAATCTAATAAAAATGCCTAACATCCTTCATTTCATCCTATATAAGCAATAACTTAATTAAAACGCGAGGCTTCTCATCGTGTGTAAAAGAGAAAGACACGCAAAAAAGCTGACCCTAAAGTAAAAGGCAATACATATCAAAGCGAGGCATTCTAAAGAAGCCAAAAGGGCGACAATCACCTGACAAGGGTGCAGCAATGCAATAGGAGAGCACGTAGGAGAAGAAGAGAGACAGACGCAAAAAGGTAGGCAAAATAAAAAAGACATCTTTGGAAATTGTAGTACAGGACCATATACACAAAGCCGAAAAGTAAAGCAGAGACAAGAAGCGAAACCTCAAACGGAAAAGTCCAGCACAAACAACGGAATAGTCACTGCTGCGGTTGCGCGCAGAGAAGTCGAATTGGGGTGTCGGTTGTGAACGTGCAGGGGATCTTCAAACCTTGGAGGGCGACGCGTCCGTCGCGACCAGGACGGCGGCGGCGTTGGCCTTCTCCCGGCGTGCACGCTCGATGGCTTCACGAATGTTGGACTTGCCCTCGATCTTCGGTTTATTGTGGAGAGGCTGGATGTGTGACAAAATGCAAAAGAACTTAAAATCAAGTGCACATTCAGGCACAGACAGGATGAAAGACATTGTCAGGCATTATCTGCATGGTTCGGCTGTGAATTGCTTAACTACCTCTATGAGCCCGACTGGAGTCATTCTCGATATTTCGATCTGCCTGCCTGTATCAGGCAGATCGACATAACCTTGTCTGTCTGTCTGCACTTTCCAGTCGGTATATCCATCAGTATGCTGCCGCAAATTGCCATACCTTGAGAGCTCGACTCGAGGTAGCCGACGCCTTCTTGCTTCTCACCCCTGACGACGTGGATGCCACACCAACTTCCGGGGCGATCCAGCTATTGGCAGCCAGCTGATCCAATGTGCCGAATCGTCGACGGATATCTATAACCTGCAAAAGCAAACACCGATAAGAAGGTGAGCGATAGTCATAACATGAATGTAAAAGCAAACAGAGGCTGCCAGACAAACAGACAGGCCTGCCTATGCTATAACAGACCTGCGCGAAGATCATCTCCCAGAAACCAGCCAGATCAATCGGCGTCGGTGTCGGTCCTTCCTTTGTGGGACGCTCAAGTTCGTAACACTCTACCAGACCGACAAACTGCTGGAGTTTCTTGTCACGGAAAAGGCGCGCTTGTCCGACTGCCACATGGATCAATTCAGTGCCTGGAAGAGCAAAGGAAATTATTTTAAAATTACACAATAAAAAGCTTAGCCGGCACGGATTCATTCATGTACACTTTTATTTTCGATAAAAAATCAGTGACTAAATTGAGTTTTTTTTAATTTGGCATATAAATCAAAATTAATCAAATTATTCAAAACAACCATCAAAAATTCTAAAAATAATAAATTCTCTCGAAAAGACCACAATTAAGCTGCTTCGAAAGCTAAACAATAATAACAATAGAAATTTAAAAAAAAAAAATTTACGCAGTTAAATTTTCGAATAATTTATACATTTATATTTGCTGGTATCATCATGTATTCATTAAAAAAGTATTCCTATACCTTCATCGGTGATACTCGGCTGGGCGGCGCTTGAGTCGACGACGTCACCCGAAACGGTAGCTGCACCGGCTGCCAAAGCTTCCTCCCACTTATCAGCAGTCTCGGTGAGATAAGCTGTTTCGCAGTTAATCAGGTCGTGAAAGTAGTGGAGCTGCTCTTCGCGGCTGCGGTTCGGACAGAAGGCGCGCACTGAAAAGACACAAGAGCAGCGTTGATATTGAAAATAATAATGCAAATGGAATTCCGGCAAGAGAACACATATAACAGACAGACTAAAACTATAGGAACCACAACAAATAGAGAAACAACACACTCAGAGAGGGAGAAACAATAGCGATACACAGATAAACACACAGACACACAAGATAGATAGACGAATAGGCAGTAACTCATGTAGGCACAGAAAACAGAAAATAATAGACAGACAATAAACGCACGAGACAGAGACAGAGACAACCCGATAGGCAAACACTCAAACAAACAAAACAGATAGACAAACCGATAGACAGAAAAAAGCACACTCAGGCAGGCAAACAGAAATAGACATGCAGACAGACAAGGTACATACGCAAATCGTGTCTTTCAAGTGGTCAAGATCGCTTACAGACAGGCCTCCCATCAAGTCAGGCAAACAACATACAAGAATTTCAAACAAGAACGCCATTCTACACCATTTTCAGATAAACCACAAAGAGCCTAAACATCTTTAATTAAATTCCAACGCACCTGCTGACTTTATCCCAGAAGCCTCATCAAGGGTAGTCGGTCCCGCCGACGTCGATGGCACAGCCACTGCTGTCTCGGGTATGGCAGAGATTTCAGTCTGCGGCTTCGCGGCATCCTCATCACAACCCGCAGCCTCTGACATCTCTACCTTCAACGTGTTCTGCTCGGCCGCACTCGTTGCCATCAAATCGTCAACAGTAGCCGCCGCCGTCGTGACCATCGCCGAAGACCGCTCCGTGTCCGGTTCAATCACTGTAAAAAACGAGAGAGAAAAACGAATGAGAGAAATTCAAGAGCTCGTTAAAATTAAACTAGCGAGATAGACCGACAGGTAAATTCATAACAAGCCGGATTATCTCACTCACACGAGTGCGAGTAAGAGAGGCCTTAAAATAGAGTGCGCGGGGGTGACTACCAGCCAAGGCAGCAGACAGACAAGAGATAAAATAAACTCGCTGACTGTGAGTGAACTAGTTTTGTTTAAACGAAACTGTCAAAATTCAAATCAAATTATTACTTAAGTAGAAAAGCCGAATTCGGTGTGAGTTGAAACAGAATGAATTTAAATTACATTACAAAAGTCTGGTTAATTTAAAATAGATTAAAAATAAATGTATCACCCAAATGTAAATGTATAACCCAAAGATGACATTTTAAAGTACATTTAAAATTTACAACAGACGCGAGTCAGAATTTGATTGATTATTTAGCTCATGCGAATTTCAAATTAAATAAAAATGATTTACTTTCAAACAAAGTCTCTTTTGAACAAACTTTTAAAATTAATACACGTTCCAAATTTAAAGACTTATGCCAAATACACTTTTTAAAATTAACATACGAGGTGGAATTTAATTAGAAATTATTCCTCATCCTAGACTGATTTCAGATTAAATAAAAGACGATTTCATCTCAAATAACGAACCTGCTTTAAATTAGCTTTAAAATTAAATATAAACAGCAACAATGCCAAGGCTCACTCACAGGCATCAAAGTAGATGGTCGCGTCGGCAACCAACGGGGACGAATCCGGCAGCCGCGACGGCGATGTCTGGGTCGTCTCGTGGGCTGCTCCGACAACGAGGAGCGGCTCAATGGGGGAGTTAGGCTCATCCGATGCAGCAGCAGTAGCAGCCACCGCCGGCAGTGGAAGTCCGAGCTCTACAACGGCGACAGTAACCACAGGCGGACGCGAAGCCACCACCGCCGAGCTGACGGGAGTGACTCGCTTAACCGCCACCTTCTTCCCCTCCGGCTTGGTCGGTCCTCCTCGTGGAGCAGCAGCAGCAGCGGTGACTTTGCTTGCAGCTCCAAATTTCGGGACGGACGGCTTACTGGCGGGTCGTTCAGCTGGTGCGACTGATTTGGAGGCGGCCCGCGCCGCGGGATGGGGAAACCTCGGCAGCGCCGCCTTCAGAGAGACGTGATTTCGTGGGGCTGGTGGTGGTTGTACCGATCCGGCCTTGGACGAAACAGCAGCGGACTGATTGGCGACAGCTTTACCCACCAAAGGGACGCGTTTCACAGCCAGTTTCGGGGGAAGTTCGGCGGGTAGGTTTGCGACTTCCTTGACGGTGCGTACCGGCTGCCCGTGCACCAAGCGGTCGATTCCCGCCGGGCTGATCCGTTGGTGAACGGTCTTCCTGACAGCATTGATACGAGGTGGATTGATGGCGGCGGCAGGTTGCGAACGGGCAACAATAGCTGTGCGGAGGGGAATGGCGTCGGTGGAGGCACAGACTGCATCAACCGGCTTTCTATAAAGCACACGACATGCAATGCGAAGTGGTAAGGTGAACGTTCAGAAATCGATCAGATGAGTCGGCTTGTTGGGGAAAAAGAGTGAGTAAGGCAGGCAGGTATTCAACCAGACCGCCGGAGACAGAAATATCGATAACAAGAAAGACAGACAGACGGAGAGACAGACAGACAGACAAGCAGACATACTGCAAATATACAGGCACTCAGGCACACTGACAAACATGCAGTGTTAGACACGGGGATGCGCTTCAAAAAAAAAAACGTCATTCTGATATACGAGAACGTATACAAACAGACAGGGATATAACCAGTGATGAGATAAACAGACATTCAGACTAAGACGTAGACGACACACACAGACTATGCAAATCCAGACCCATCATTCAGGCAGGCAGAAATTGTCAGGCACTCTAAAAAACATTTAAAGAGCGGCGCACAGACATAGAGAGGGCAAGACAGTTAGACAGACAGACAGTAACCTGCGCATATAAACAGGCCAACAGACAAGACAAACATACAAAGGCAGCCAGTTTCATTCACATAAAAACTGAGAAGAGGTGAGCTGGAAATTCTGATGACGTAGATTCAAAGACTGGAACATCGATCGATCGGACTTTTGCAAAAAACGGCAAAGAAGCATTTACCCGATGGGCTGACGAGACCGATTGACATTGCCGGGCTTGAGATTACCCGCCGCCGCGGTGGGCTTCATGTTGACCGGTCGAGGCGGCGCCGTAGACTTGGAACGCGGAGCAATGACAATCTTGCCAGCGGGTTTGGGCGCGGCTCCTTGTTGTGCTGGTGCAGCGACAGCACGACGATCCATCGTGATTCTAGTGAAAACGTTCGGGGAAAAAGACGCACATATTTACTCACTCGAGTATTATGTCACTGTCATTATAATAATCAAGCGAGTCAACAGTAAAACACACACACAAAATGAGTAAACAAAAAAGTCGTAAAGTCAATTGCGGATCGGTAAAAGCTAGAGTATAATCAGCCAACCATCAATCAACCAATCAATCAATGCATCGTCCAAGGAACAGTATCCCGTCATCATTCCTAGTCGTCAAATTTGAGGCGCATTTGAATTCTAAATATATTATTCACAACCGAAAGACATATAAACATAAGAGCGGTAAGTTCGGTATTCGAGAATGGCAATCTTCATTTCAGCTTGCATTTGAAAATGTGGAAATCGCGTATTCAAATAAATTCAAAATATTATGTAGCAAACAGTTGATGGATTGATTGATTGAAGCGCAAATTACAACTACTTCCTCATATCGCTTGTTAGACAAAAATGACAAAACTCCCTCGGCGACTTCAATTCAAGACTTCAAATCGCTAAACTGAATTAAATCCAGTTTCAAATTCTATTTCACAATTATAAACCTTGTCAAAAACGAAAAACTTATACCTACTTGAACAAAACCCACAAAAATCGGCAATTTCTTGCTCCTTTTCTCTCCACGAAAAAATTCTCCTCTCCTGAAAAACCAAGCTCGTACGCTTAACAAACAGTGGAACAAGTTGCCCGTTCAATAGATGAAGCGGAATCGATGGCGTTCTTCACGAAAGCGCCTGAAAAAAACCTAAGAAAAATTGGATGGAAAATCGTTTGGTTGAAATCTCCGCAACGGTCGATTGAGATTGACCCTTTTCAAAGTGCGTGCGTGCCATCGACGTACCTTTACACAAATCGAGACGAGAGCTCCTGATGCACAGATGTGCGAGAGGGGCCCCTCAATAATCGTTGAACTTGGAGAGCTGAAGGATGGAGAAGAGAACGAGAGAGAAGACGCCGTCGTTGTGTGTTTGTGCGTGTTGCCGCATTGAAAATGCAAAATAAACTGTCGCGGATCTCCGATCTCTCTTTTCTACTCTTTTCTCTGTTCAAGGCAGAAAGGGTTGAGCGCGCTTACTGAAAATCCCATCTGATTGGCTCCTGGATAGTTTCAGGCCAATAGTAAATTAATGCTGTACAATGAGCCAATTAAATTGGAGGAGCGGGTTCTTTGGTATGTGGGAAGGCGTGGCATTCATTTTCGGCACCTTTTTCGATGGCAGTTATTTGGCATTTTGGGACTGTAATATCCGGTTTTACCTCATAGTTTACCCTCAAAAGCTTTTCCTGATCAAATTTTTTATTCTAAAATGAACTTGGTTGTTCACAAGGATGAATATTGGGAAAAAATGGTTAATTTTCCTGAGAAAACGAGGTGTCCTAGTACGACCACTAGAGGCCGTACCCAATGGTTTGGTTAGAATGTACGTACAGCGTACTCTATATGTACGAGGAGTCTGGCCAAATCCTAACCACTAATTTGTTCTGGCGGCTCACCATCTAGCAGCAAATCATCAGCTATTACAATCTAATATGTTGTAATCATACTGCTGTTCGCTGCTCACATCGTATTAGGGGCAGGAAACGGGGCAGCCAGGATTTGGCCAGGCTCTCGTACCACTAAT
>LRSR01005020.1:0-12510 GCA_001579985.1 Hypsibius dujardini | reverse complement strand
TGTGCCCAAGTTGAAGCCATCCCTTAAGCGCTGGCCCAGCAAAATAGGGGGTCTGAGTTTGAGCCGATTCCAGTCAACGTGAGCAGCTCTTTTTGATCGATCAATTGATTGAGCATATTTATCTTTTGGCGGTCAAGCGTCCTTGATTGATTTCTTGAGTGTTTCTCGATGCCTAAAATGCGTAAGCTTAGTAAGCCACGCCCCATAACGTTGACCAAAATTAGATTTTATATATTAATATGTTTTTTTCTCATTTTACTCCGTTCTTTTCTCCGATGGTTGGAAGAGTTCAATCAACGATCAATCAATCGTTGAAAAGCGGCGGCACCCGGTAGCTGGAATTGGCTCGAACTCGGACCCCCATTTTGCTGAGCCAAAGCTTAAAGGGTGGCTTTGACTTGGGCCATATGCATTGAAAGCAAGTGTGTACATGTTATTCCTCGGCTTAATAATTCGAAGCAGGATTTACTAAGACCTCTTCAAATGGGAATCTAAATTACATTAAACTAACTTTGGCAAGAACGAAAATTTTCCCTCCCGATCGGAGTGCTTTTTTTGTCCATATATCATGGTTTCACATTGGGGTCTCAGACGGGAAGTCACATCTGCGGTTTCAGAAAAAATATGAAGGAAAAGAATTTCGCATCACTTTGTGTTATGAGCCGGGGCTTGATTGAGTGATTCATCCGTAAGTTTCAAATGGTTTTATCCCAACGAAAATTTTCCAGAACGCAAACTTATTTCTTAAATTCAAACTTGCTAATAAATCAATCAATCAAGTTCGGGCCAAAGCACAAAGTGGTGCGGGAAGTTTTTCCCTTCCTTTTTTTTTCTAAAACCGCAGATGTGAATTCAAGCCCGAGACACCAAGATAGAGAGGGAAAATATTGATTGTTGCCCAACTAAGAACTGAATAAATATTTCTGAAATTTAAATTAATTGTCAATCTAAAATTAATGTGAAGTGTTTGTTTAACGATTTGTGCAAACTAGAATGTAATTTACGTTACCAGGTACCCAACACTTACTAATAGAATAGTCTATCTACCTAGTTAACTTCATTCCTATCTACCCTCACGTTCTATAATGTACTTACTCAGCTATTATTACGTACATAGCTCCGCCATGTTGACGGAAACTAGTACGCTAGATCAGAATTTATTCTTCATTCCTGACTATATAAGCGTATGTTCTTCAGTAATCTGGGAGAGTTCTTTCCTTCGACCTCTAATCTCTTCTACCAGTAAAGTCTTACCACGATTCTTCTTCTGTTATTCAACACTTACTAATAGTATAGTCTATCTACCTAGTTAACTTCATTCCTATCTACCCTCACATTCTATAATGTACTTACTCAGCTATTATCACGTACATAGCTCCGCCATGTTGGCAGAAACTAGTACGCTAGATCAGGATTGTGCAATGTGAGGCGCGCGCACACAGAAATCAAAAATGACCACAAACAAATGAATCGGCCTCTAAAGTTCCGCCATGTTGGCAGAAACTAATACGCTAGATCAGAATTTATTCTTCATTCCTGATTATATAAGCGTATGTTCTTCAGTAATCTAGGACAGTTCCTTTCTTCGACCTCTAATCTCTTCTACCAGTAAAGTCTTACCACGATTCTTCTCCTATTACTCAACACTTACTAATAGTATAGTCTATCTACCTAGTTAACTTCATTCCTATCTACCCTCATGTTATATAATGTACTTATTCAGCTATTATCACGTACGTAGTTCCGCCATGTTGGCAGAAACTAGTACGCTAGATCAGAATTTATTCTTCATCCCTGATTGTGTAAGCGTATGTTCTATAGTAATCTGGGAGAGTTCTTTCTTTCAACTCTAATCTCTTCTACCAGTAAAGTCTTACCACGATTCTTCTTCTATTATTCAGTCTAATAGTTTGTATGTTCAGGTTTTTCCGTCCTAGTAGGGACGAAGGCCTAACAATCATGTGTCTCATTTTCGATGTTCTCGCCCCAGAGCCAGTTCCGATGTGACTATTAAAGACAAATCAAAAAGTCCCACCTGGATCAACACTAACATCTACCCCTCCTTGTTCTACGGCGACATATTTTACCGGCTCTTCCAGCTGCAACGCTGGACGTCCGTCTACGTGGTGCTGGATGACGATTCCATCCCGATCTATCAGTTAGTGTTCCGCGCAGTAGATGCCATCATGAAGCCGGTAGTTCGTACGGTAAACACTCGGTACTCCTCCCGGACACAAACCCTTGACATGCCTGGACTGCTTGATGACTTCTCACGCCACAGTCGAGGTGAAGAGCATTGAACCTTGTGACACAATTACTTTGCCTCAGTTATTTTAACGTCCGAATGAAAAAGTGCGGTCAATTATCTGGTGATTTCATTGTTAACAGTGATGCTGTTTCTTGGTTCGGCGTCGCAACTGCGCCGACTCTTGGTACTGTATTGACACACTCACAAGACAGTAATAACCTAATCAGAGTTCACTATTTACTATAACGAGATTACTCTTCGTCTTTCCAGTTAGCGGCATCAGCGAAAGGGCAGGCGAATGGTGATTATGTAAGCATAACAAATTTCGTATTACGAACTGAACTGAACTAAATCATGTCTTTTTTTTGGCAAAGGTCTTCATCGCAGCCGTTCCATTTCCGTACAAAGCTCAAGGAATTTTTACGTGGAGAGCGCTCGATCAAAACGATGAGGTGACTTGACTACTGGTTCAATTCAACGATATCTTTATTCTTAGAGTTCTATTCCAAACAAAACAGAACATGACAAAACAGGACAGGGCAGAACAGATCAGAACAAAGCAGAGCGGAAAACAGACAATAACAGAACAATACAGGCCAGAACAGAACGGACAGAACAGAACGAAACATAACTAAACAGACCGGAACAGGGCAGTAAGTAACAGAACAAAGCAGACCAAAAAAGGGAACGTGATAGAACCATGCAGGCCAGAACAGAACAGAACAAAAGAGAACAGGGCTGAAAAAAATAGAAACAAGCAGACAGGAAAACGAGATGTAACAGAACCATGCAGAACAGAACAGAACAGAACCGAACAGAACCATACAGAACAGAATAGAATAGAACAAAACAGATCAGAATGAAGAAGAACAAAACACGATCGGACTGGACAGAACGGAACTGACCAGAAGAGAACTAACGAAACGTAACGAGCCAGAACAAATCAAACCAAACAATAACAGTCAGAACGGAAAAGAACTCAGTTTACGCTGATTGCCCTCGCCAGATTATTCGCGCAGCTTACAGGAGTGTCCTTTTTGTGACAATGGTGGACGCGACACTTCACGTTTCCGAAGCCCGCATGGAAGAGCTCAAGTCCAACTGGAACCGCGGATTCATGACCACGCCCTTTTACGGCAACCTGGACCTCCACGATGAAGGGGTGAGCTGAGCTAAACGAGTCTTTAAAAAAAACGCTTTTGTAATTCATATGCCGAATATGATGTTCAAATGGTTCGTTTCTGTCGATCGAGTTGAGGAAAGAACTGACCAAATTAAAGTTTCATCACTTGTGTGGCTTTTTTGTTTCTTTTTATTCAGCCGATTCCCCAGCTTGCCGCAGTGAATAGCGCCATGGAAATGCTTGCACAAGTACGAGGCACGACCGGGGAGCCTTCGATTTGTATTTAATTTCTTCTGGGTTATTAATTAACGATATCTCGATAGGTGCTCAACGAATCGCTTTCGGACCCGCATTTCGATCCAAGAAATGGGCGTGACTTAGCACGGCGTTTCTACAATAGGACCTTCGCAACGAGCAGTGGCCGGGTCATTCTTGATCGGTTCGGTGATCGAGCTCCATCGGTGTCGGTCTCCTACTTCAATGAATCCAAGGGAGACTTTCAGGCACGTTTCGAGCTTCGTCTGAAAACATTTAGCGCAAAATAAAGTATGCGCTAAGAATTAGATACAATTGGATCCACAGGTCTTTCTACAGTCAAATATCGTCGACGGGGTCTTCCGATGGGCTTCTGTGAGGCCGGTCAGTTGGTTTAACGCCTCGCAGCTCCCGGCCAACGAACCGCCGTGCGGTTACAGCAGGGACAAAGAGGAGTGCCTCGACTCAGGTAAGCCACGTGCGCTGCTGTGTGAAATCGCAGAACAGTTCAGAAGAGTATGCGGTTGAAGTAAGAAAGCGGAGCCTGCACAACATAAGTAGGCGTAGAACAAGAGCACACGTACCGCAGAGCTGCGTTACGATCACTGTAGCTACACGAAGCAGAACAGAACATGTAACAGAAAACAAATACAACATGAAATAAAACAGGAACAAGCAAATAGAATAGAAGAAATTGAACACGCCTTATCGAAACAGAAAAGAACCGCACAGAACCGCACAGAGCAAAACTAAACAAAATAATTCAGATAACATGTGAAGAGAACAAAACAAAACAACACTGATCTAAGAACAACTGAACAGGAGATATTCCAATAGAACAGACCAAACAGCAGAGACCAAATAGTGCAAAACAGAACAGAACAGCAGCAGAGATAGTCAGAACAGGAAATCTGATTAGAACAGAACAGAACAGAACAGAATAGAACAAAACAGAACAAAACAGAACAGAATAGAACAAAACAGAACAGAACAGAAAAGAACAAAACAGAACAGATTTAGGCAGAGCCGAACTGGACTGATCAGAACAGATTAGAACAGAGCAGAACAGGACAGAACAGAACAGAACAGAACAAAACCAAACAGAACAGACTAGAACAAGTTAGAACAGAACAGAGATAAACGCTCACGGTCATCGGTTACTTAACACTCCATTTTGAGCAAAGCACTTTCTCTTCACTTCCAGGGATTCCTGTGAAAAATCTCTACACCGCCTTGACCGTCGTCACTGTCGTTCTCATTGCCGGAAGCGTGTACTTGGGCCACCTACTGCGGTAAAATATTTACAGTTTTTAGAAAGGCAGTGTACAACATACCATCATATGCTTCGATTCGCTCCTAATGACAGATCACATATGGCAAACAACAAAGCTGGGCGTGACGGAAACGGAACCGTCTGGTGGAATCTAAACGGGTCCCTACTACAGCCATCGATCAGACAAAGCTTTTTCAATTACCTCGCCATGAGCACTATGCAAATTCAAGCCATGAGTGGCCATCGCGCTGTATTTTAATAAGACCGTCCCTTTCCTACCGACAAACACTGTACCATCTAAAGTTTAATTAAAGCAGTGCAGGACACGCACATGTCACTTTCGGAAGTTCGGAAGTCAGAAAAGAAAAACAATTGTGCTGGAACCAGTTTTTCGTGCATATAAAGTAGGCCAACAAGCGACGCTCTAACGGCAGCACTTGTTAAAAAACACATTTCCCCGCTGCGGTCAGTTTTTTCGACACTTGCTCTGCCTGTCTGTTCAGTCTGCCTGAATCATTTAGACAGAAATATTTCGACATGACTGAAAAAACGTTCTCTCTTGATGTGTTTTTCTTATCAGACAACCGCTCAGTTGTTTACTGTATTCACAAATGACAATTTCCATCTTAAACTGGGAATTCGGAACTTTTAAAATAAAAAGAAATAATTCAAATTTCAAGAGATCTTCCAAAAAGGATTTAGTCTTCCTTCAGCCAAATTTCCTTGCAAGCGGACATTGTGTGGACTCCCCGTAACGTTCATATGTCCATGGCAACACAGAACGTTGCAATGGAACCGGCAGAGACGACGAATCTACTTGCTGCGGTAAGAAATCACAAATTGTCAAACAGAGTTTTAAACATGGAAGATTTTGGTAAAAATCTGTTTATAACGAGTGACAGCGAATTATGATGCGGTCTCAGCGCCAAAATTTCTACCCAGACTACGTGAGAAAACATGTTCTCATGAGATCTGCTTCAGAACTGGCTCAGAATACCAAAGATTGGACAAGAATTGGTGAGAAAACTCCTCGCGAGATTCATTCGGACTTTCTGGCCAGAAGCAAGTGAGAATTGGGTGAGAATCACACGAGACTCGTGCGAGAAAAATCTCGGCTGAATTTTGAGCAGAATTACAAGAGCATTTCCCAGTTAGAATTACACAAAACTTTCTGGCCAGATTTACACGAGAACTTCTTTGCCAGAAATGCAGCAGATATTTCTGTTGTGAAATTGTAGCTGGCCATTCTGGCGGAGATCTCGTCTGAGATTTTGAAGAGCTTTCTAGCGAGAACTGCCGGATTTCTCACCCAACACTCTTACCAAAATAGTACGTCAATTTTGTCAGATCTCGTGAGATTGTATATGAAATTTCACCAGATCTGAGCCAGATCTGACGAAAATTTGGCGCTGGGATGTGCATGTGTCATGCTGCATCTCTGTTTGTGTCTGTGCCCGATGCGAAAGATGAACCTCAGCGCTAAGCCAAAATGGGCTTATCGGCGTACCTTAACTGAATTCCCACTGGCTTAGCGCTGATGCTCAGTCAATGTTATAACCCACATAGAGGAATACTCAGCGCTAAAAAGCCTACCGGTACGTAAGGCAAACCAGGACAGTTAGGGCTAAGGTTGGCTTTTTTGCTTAGTTTCTACTGATCGACAGTCGGAATTGAGCAAAAATGACTACGATTGCCTTAGTTTTTGGTTAAACTAAGTCATCCAGCTTAGTTGCAAAAACTCACTTTCGCATCGGGCGGTGACCAGTAATGCGTTTCCACTGCCAGCTTAGCAAACTGCCGCTTTTTTCGTACTTCTCATTCGCAAGCGTTTTCGCTTTTTGCTTTTAAATAGAAACAGTTTTAAACCAATTCCAATTTTTGTGAAATTTTATTCTAATGTCCGAGCTTTCCTTCCGTTCCGCCTAGGATGGGATGGGGAACAACGTGAGTTGCCACGACCTTCATAACACAAAACAGCCGCCCACAAGCGCGTTCAATCCGCCTGCTGTTACTGGTCAGATTGTCGCGCCAACGAACGAAAAAGGAACATCAGCAGAAGGGAAGTCAGGGAAAGATCACTGGGGCATCGTCGCGGACAAACTCGTCCCACCGCAGGAAGGGAAACCCTCCAATCGCTGGGCCACAATTGTGCGTGGACTGGTGCAGACGGGGAGAAGTGATCCAGTTGCTGCCGACGGCAAAAGGGCTCCTGAACAAGCTCAAGGCAGTGAGGAACAGAAACGCCCTGTTACCTATCACGCATCGGGAGTGAGGGGACTAGTCAATGCCGACAGGCAGCCTGTTCCGGTTTCAACGGCTGCAGGTAGGTTTTTTTTATTTTAATGTGCGAATGCGGCATTTGAAATCATATCTTGTAAACGTTAAAGTTGAATTTTGTGTCCGCCAACTACTTTTTGGGGTCTGAAGGCGGAGTTAAAAGCCAATCTTTGAAAACCACGCTAGGAATCTCAGACCTTTCGGGGAGTACACATAACTCCGCCCCTTGACGGAAACTGCCCAATAAAGAGTGGCTACAGAGAATTGTGACTTTGTATTTCAATGCGCTCGACTTGCGCATTACGAATTCGCAGTTTGCCACAAATATGTGCCAAAGATACAAGAAGGCCCCTTTTTGGGTGACCAATCTGCAAAATAGTCTTGATTGATTTAACTGGTCATAAGTTACGCAGTATGTGTGGCACAGCCCATAGAAGTTATTTAAACAACTCTTCAAGACAATCCGGAAACGCGAGTTGTAGCGTGTTTAATTCTTTTGGCATATCAGCGGACATATTCCCCAGTAAATCAGACCCGGTGGGCCACAACAACTGTTACGCTTCAACCGATCAATCAAGCGCTTGTTTTTCCCAAATCGCTGAGGGAAAATTTCGAAGCTGTCAAAACATCAATCAATCGAGAAATATCAATGATAAACTTAATTACATTTACAAATCTGACTCCATCTCTTCATCCTTCAGATCCTTCAACAAACTCTTCCTCGGCAAAAAGGGTCATTTCTAAAACATCTTGATTTTCATCATCAATCAATCGATCGAGACGTGCGGTCTTGTGGTTCACACATCTTTGCCCTTAATCAAAACCGTCGCTGTTTACTGTGCGATGACGTAGGCACCACGGATGGGTTTTGATGGGGTTTGTTGGTTTTGTTGGTTTTGTTGGGTTTGATGGGTTTTGATGGGTTTTGATGGTTTTTGATGGTTTTTGATGGTTTTTGATGGTTTTTGATGGTTTTGATGGGTTTTGATGGGTTTTGTTGGGTCGTGATGGTTTTTGATGGTTTTGATGGGTTTTGATGTGTTTAGTTGGTTTTCGGTTATTCTGCAGTTTCTCCGCATAAATAACAACCAAATCCAAAATTGCTAATAATTTAGAGGCTAATTAGAATAAATTAGAGAAGAAAGAAAATTTTAAGGCGATTAAGGTGGAAGGAAGAGAGAATACGTGAGGGATAATGAGCAGCGGTTGCTTTATTTTTAAGCTTGTTCAGCAGAATATCATTCAGATCGAGAAAGTAGGTCCGGTCAGTTGTGCAGTTTCTGTTGGTCCGTGGCGCTGTGGCCAGCAGAAGTCCCTCCCAGATTCAGGCGGTAGCTAAAATCTTCTCCACTACATGTAAAAGTTTATTTACTCTATAGTTCTGAGATTCGAACGGTCACGTGAGTTTATTTCTATCGAACCGTTTACTCGGAGCCAGCTTTTGCTAGTTTGGAGTTTGAGACAGTAAAGTAGAAACAGAACTGTGACGTCGTTAGAGTCTCAGGACTTTGACTGTAGTAATAAATGACTTAATCCTTGTTGCAGATGGAGCCTTCGTCTGCCCAGTGTGCGGGATCCGCGTTACCGCCAGAAATCCCTATCCTCATGTGTTTCAATGCCGACGGACGACGGCTGGCTCTTGAACCCGCTCAACGTCAAGCTTTTTTATCTTCAACCCTTGACGAAAAAGTATTCCTATCAATCAGCATTACAAAAAGCACAAATTAAAGCGCGCAGTATGCATGGCAGACCGAATTACTGTACATTGTACGTGTAGAGCGCCAGCCATCATCGATTTTAACCGCTGTACTTATTGCTGGTGCTGCAGCAGTAATTGTAAAAAAAAAGTATTTCCCATTATCAATTCTGCCTCCGCTTTGGCGTGGGTCTCCGTGCGATGAATCGGACAAAGTGCAGTTTGCGGTAACGCGACGCCTTATGGGACTGCGCAGGTCACGACAACCTCTGAATTTTCATTTATTCCACACGTGACAATTATACAAAGTGTGCATATTATAGGAAAGATGGTTTTTGCTAAGTAGTTTTGCAGCACGAAGGGTGAGAGAGCTCGGGCGGAGCAAATGACTGGGCAAGACAATCCCTGAAACAACATTCGGCGCTGAAAATGATATAACTGCAGACCGAAAACAATCAAAACCCACTAACCGACTAGCCCTAGTCTAACCTGTTCGTAGTGGCTGCGCGCGCGTACAGGCAGGGCTAGTCGCTTAGCTACCAATCGAACAGGCAGTGCTAGGGCTAGTCGGTTAGTAATGGGCTTTGATGGGTTTTGAGGAGCTTTGATGGGTTTCAATGGGTTTGATGGGTTTTGATGGGTTTTAATGGGTGTTGATGGGTTTTGATCAAATGGCCGATGCCATGGTGATAAAAAAGCTCAGTACGCGCGCGTAGCATTGAACTAAACAAATTGCAGAAATACTATTAGGGCTAGAGCTATTATTTAGTGAGTGCCTCGAAGGAGAGAAAGAGCAAAGACGAAGAGAACCGCGATACTGATTTTATGTTGTGAGCGTCGAGCCGACAGCTCGGACGCTCGCTATTAGTTTACACAGACACCCAATTATCCAATCATAACATATTTACAAACACAAGTATGAAATGTGGTGGGGTCTGCGGGCACTGAGGCGTTACTTCAGTTCTTGAGCGAGAGAGATCAGATGAGTCATGAAATTCACTACGTCATCACACAGTAAAAAGCGACCGTTTTGATTAAGTGCAAAGATGGGCGAACCACAAGACCGCACGTCTCGATCGACTGATTGACGATGAGAATCAAGATTTTTTACAAATGAGCTGTTTTGGCGAGGATGATTTTTTTGAAGGATCTGAAGGATGAAGGGATGGTGTCAAATTTGTAAATGTAATAAAATTTTATATTGATATTTCTCGACTGATTGATTTATTTACAGCTCCGAAATTTTCGCTCAGCGATTTGGGGAGAAACAAGAGCTTGATTGATCGGTTGAAGCGTAACAGTTGTTTTGGCCCACCGGGTCTGATTTACTGGTGGGAGGGCGGGGTCCGTACCTTTTTTGTTCTCACATCCACATATCCCTTTCTATCTCATCCTCAGGACTTGTGTCACATGACACTTGACAATAAGTTTCAATAGGTAGATTAAAGTCACAGCTATCGATTGATATTGTAAGACTTGTTCACTCGGGCGACGAAACGCCCATCAACCCCTTGTGAAGTGTATATACCGCGTATACTACGTCACGTTGCTTCAAGATACTTCCATTTTCACGTGTATAAATATAAAAAATCGGTCGTCCATTTATTGACCGAATCTTTTTATTTCCGCTAACGAAAGTTTTTTACGTGCCAGCTCTTCGTGTGTTCGTCCTGTGCAACGTGTGCTCATACACCAGCTAAAATTCCTGCGACCAGATATCTCCTCGTGAGATCACTTTTGGAGGTCAGGCTAGTGTTGGAACTGCAGCGTTTTGTTGTTCTTATCTGCGATCGGTCGGGAAGATAAGGAAAACAACACAAACAGTCGAACAGCCCACGTTTGTCCTGCTTCTTCCCGCAGTTTCAGGTTCTAATGTATGCCAAGGAATATTTCTCGCGAAATCGACTGCGTTCATCACCACGGAGCACGTACCTTTCAACGGTGAGTTGTACCTTGCAACGGTGAGTCACTCTTTGCGTAATTTGCCCGTGGTTGAAAAGTCGTTTATTGCGCGTTGAAATTTTACTGCGAAACACCACAATTCTTTTTATTTCTGTTCTTTCTTCTGTTGTATTGTTAATAACGCGATTTGTTCAAAGTAACTGGTAAACTGCATGGAAATAACGAAGGGAATTAGTGACGTTGCGAAGCAAAGGTGGAGACAGATCGAACTAAATTGGGCTGGATTCGGTTCGATTTAGTTCATCAGCTCACAATTCCCTCCCGAAAAGCACTTTCCGAAATACGGTTACAATCGATCGATAACGGTTACATTTACTCTCCTAAATACCGTTCCATGCTGCGTAACAAAGCAACTTTTAACCCTTTTTACTCCCTCAAGTAAAAAAAGATGACCAAACAGAGCACCATTTATGACAACAATTTTTGTGGGATTTTAAAGGTTTTTCCAGAGTAAGTTTGAAAAGTCTGGAAATGTAGAAAGTCTTGTCGATTTCAACGGTTTTGTTAAGCAGAATTTAAAAATATCTGTAATTTTGGTACAGGACGAGTGAAGTGTCAATTGACCGCTGGTCAGTTCTTTTGGTATTCAAAGTATCTTTCGTCATTGCGAAATTTTTTGTTCCAGTTGTTGCGAGTCCCTGTTAGCTCAGCGGTATGAGCGGTTCTAGAATCGTAAGGAACCTCAATTTTCGTTCAATACACTTTTTTTCACTTAGCAGTTACATTTTCAAAGTTTTCTGCGTCATCAGTATTTGAAAAACGGTCTCACTCAAATTAACCAGATCTAGATGGCGACCCTTGTTAGCTTCGTCTTGTTAGCTTCGCCGTACCGGTAGAGTTGGTTCGAGGTCCGACAATGAATTTCTAGATGTGACCCAGGGTTTGGTCGATTTTTGATCAAAAGTCCTATCAAAATGTTGAAAAAGTATGAATTTACGGAGTTTGGGCAGCAAAATTGGCGTTTAACTGCCTAAAATATGTCGCGGGTAGATGTTATCAGTGCCCGCACTGACCAGGGCGTGGTCAATGGTCACCCTATGTGTGTATGTGTGTTATTTCTGTCTGTCTGTCTGTCTGTCTGTCTGTCTGTCTGTCTGTCATATTGATTAGACTGATCCGCCAATATATCGCCATCAATCAGACGTATCATCCATATCCGTTCCCTTGGGGTGTGTGAAACTCATTTGTGGAGGTTGAGTGGTGGTCTATGAAGTTTAGTTAGTTGATTATGCAGAGTCTGCTCAAATGAAAAAATCAATATTTTTACCGTCATGTTTAAGTAAGAGCCCCTCTACTTTACTGTGTGTCACTTCCCGGAAGAAAGAGAAACCTTACTACCGGTCAATACTGCAAAGTATCCTTAATAGGTCAGTCAGAAGTAAATTTGATTCTGTGTTTTAGGACTGAATAACTCCCTTCAGTGATATGGTCATGATGCGGGTATTTTACTCTGCACGCACACGTGATCAACAAGTAAATTCTCCTTTTTTTGGCTGTTTTAGTTTTTTTGCCTTTTTGTTTCTCGATGAATTGGAAGAAGTTACAAGTTTGCTTCAAAAATAAGTCCGCACCCGGTAAACATAACTTTTTGGCTACGCGCGCTACCGTTTTCCATATGCTGTGTCATATTTCAGTTGTGGAGGAACCAAAAAAATGGAAAAAAATAGATTTTTAGT
>LRSR01005019.1:17500-44328 GCA_001579985.1 Hypsibius dujardini | reverse complement strand
TAATATCAAGCGGAAGTTTCCGATCCCGATTGAAATTTACCCGTAGCTCTGCCATCTGATATAAAAACAATTCCGCTGAGGCAAATCGATTTCAAGTTGACTTTGAAATGGGAAGGATCTAAAATTATGGTATTAAATCTTCCATAAAACGTTTTTGCTGACAAAATCAGGGCAAGTGGAATCTTCCAGTGTTTTCTGGACTTTGAAATTTTGCCAGAAAAAAAATTCTTATGCGGGAACGAAATTTTTTGAAACTCCCATCCCAACTGTTGAGCCCATTTGTAGGTGAGTATCAGAGCATCCATATAGAGGGTTATTCTCGCATTTGCAACCGGTTTAAACATAGCTCTCCGCAATTAATCATTTTAAAATGCCCTCTCCTGTGTGGTAGGATTTGAAAAGCTTTTTCTGATACTCTTGTTCGAAAAAACCAATCCACCAGAAGTTCAATTCTTCTTGTTGCAAGGGTGTGATCCGTTGTCTTTTGAAAGAAAGCTCCCAATGCCTTCGTCCATACATCCTGTCATATATTTGTGATTATGAATATTACTGCCGATTATTCCGTTACAGCTCACTCACGCATGTTTGATGTTAAAACCGCTGAAGACAACGCCACGCCGCTGTACGACTTCCTTCATTCTGCATACTTCAACTACAATTGGATACCAATATTGGCTTCTCAAAATAATTGTTCCGACGCTGTCTGGAGATTTCAAGAGGGGTGTCAACTTTGGGTGTTGTGGTCGCGCTGGCAACAATTCAAACCTCTCCAATACATTCCTCCTGCTGGTGATGGCTCGGCCGACATGGAACTCACTCGTCTATCCTCTTTCGTCAACCATCCCGATGAGGAGATTTGTAAGTTGAAGCAAAGCATCAGCGGAAACTGGCTTAACTCACTCCTGGATGGAACATACTACGTTTGCCTGGACAATCTCCTGGACGCTCCAAAAACTCATGAATGCCTGGTATATTCTATGGGCATCCGGGATGACTGGTCTTTTGACGAAGCGTTGCACAAGCACGGGTGCGAGGTGCATGCTTTTGATCCGTCCATCGATAAAAACGAAACCGAGAAGAGAGGCGATCGGCATTGGTTCCATAAATGGGGACTTGCAACCAGCTCTGGTGGTGTACCATCTGACTGGAAACTCTACTCGTTTCCCGATATCCAGCAAAAACTGGGGCATACAGGACGCCTGTTAAATGTCTTGAAAATGGACGTTGAAGGGGCCGAATGGACATTTCTAAGCTCAGTGGGAGTTGATATTCCGCTAGATTCAATCGATCAGATTATAATGGAAATTCATGAATTTGGCGAAGGCCCGGACTGGGCTGGAGAGTTGCGGAAGAAAGCTATGCTACTGCATCAGCTCGAAAAATGGGGATTTGTTCTGTTCAATTCAAAGGTTTATAGTGCACATCTCACGCTTCGAAGTCTTAACTACAGAGCGCCTCTTAACGGCACACGAAAAAACTTTTTTTACGAACTTTCTTTTCTCAACCAGAAGTATATTAAACTTTGAATCAAGGGCGCGTTTCAAGACACCTCACTTGATCTTTGTTGACAAATAAGAGGCTTTGTATGATGATATGGCACTCACACACGGATGTGCTGTCTTCGTGAATATTTATCTTTATAAGAACATGCCTTGCAAAGACAATAGGATCTTCGCGAGAGAATTAGGTATGAAAAATTTCAGAAATTATTAACCGTTGAAAAAGAAGTGCCCCGACAAATGGTTCGTCGTTGAGCCGGATTTGAAAGTTATTCGCGAAGATGTTTGCGGGAAACAAGTGAGGTGAGTCTGAAAGAATGGATTGTTATATTCCGGGTAATTGCATCCCTATTCTAGTTTAAATTTGGAACGCTCTATGCAATTAACATTGGATGACGAAGGGACTAGATGAGAGCCATGCATATTTTGTTGAGCACCAATATAATCCCGAAAAAGAAAAACACAAAATTGTTACTGGGAGTACAGGCCGCATTGAAATATTTTTGGGACATCAAGACTTTACGAAGTGATATCTAGTATAGTAAATGCGCCTCTGGCGATTTCTTCAAACTAAATATTAGTCCACGACCTAGAAAGGTTTTACCATTCGAAACTTCAGATCACAAGAAATATTTTTATGAATACAATAAAACTGCAATAATCCGAAAATTTTTCAGGAATACGGCTAGCGGCAAAGGATTTCCATTCATTGGGAAGGTTTTAATAATATCAAGACAATTCCCATTAGCGGCACTCAACAGTGATTTATAGAATACTTTTGTTCGTTTCAAATTAAATTTTTGAATTAGGGAGGGTCAAAATATTTGCGAGGACAATTTTTACAAAGCGGGAGTTTTTTTTTGCTTTGAACCAGCTTCCATGTTTCTTACAACGTGAAACACTATTTTGTCCCCGAAAACAGGGGTATTTGTACAGCCTACATAGTTTTCAGAGGGTTTTTTTGCGACGGTCTGAAATTTGTACTGGTAAGACATCATTTTTACCGAAAGTCGCTTTCACGCCTACCAAAAACTATCTTTTGATCGGAGCTGCGTTAGGAGCTTCAAAGTTTGTTTTACATTTTCAGACGACTCCATATTCGTAGTCTGCTTGCCTCCAAGATTTCGTTCTCGTTTGAAATCATATGATTTAGAGGGAGGAAGTTTAGAAATTTCATCGTCAGCACTGGCGACCGCAAAAATTGGCGACCGCCAATAAACTCTTCGTGTGTAGCGGCTGTCATATTGGCGATTGAGGAAACACTGGCGACGCTGGAGAAGAGACCTTGTACAACGTGACTACCTGACTCTATCTTTCCCAATGTTTGCTCAAACGTAGAAAAAAGGTAATTTGTGTGAGTATGAAAAATGAGGGGAATTTCCCCCCCCCCGAAAATACAACGTTTTGCTCAAAGTTCATGGAGAGACAATGGTCTTAAATTACCATTGAAAAGAGCGACCAATTTCAACCCAGAAACCTAAAACTCTTTGCAGTTTAGGGAAAATTCAGTCGGAAGCAGTTAAAGCATGACCATCTGCGACTAGACTACAATAACTGGCGTCCAGAGAAATGGCCAAATTTTGTTTTCAGACACAAATTTCGCCAAAGAATTATATAGGAAATTGATCGCACAGAAGATTCATATCAATTTTCCATAAATAAGAGGAGCAGTCTTGCTGCACCTAATTTTCGATAGTTAGTCAAAATCTATGAACATTTTTCAGTTTTGGTGGTCCACGAGAAAAACGTGAACAAAGCTTTTTTCGCTCCAAATCGTTGTTAGAAAATAAAGGAATACAATATTCTCTATCGAATGAATGCTGACCCAATTTCTTGCTTGCAAGGTGAGAGGGTCAGTGCGGTGTGATTAGAAGAAGCTAAATAAAAAGGACACGTGTCAGAAACCTAAACTATGAAACTTTGAATACTTATTCAGAAATCACATAAAAAGGACCAATTAGAGACAAGAATAACACAAGAACGAAAAAAAGGAAACATTCTAACTGGAGCAAGAATCGATTTGCCATAGCACTTGGCTGAAGAGTGCGTCAGATTGTCAGTCTTAACCTTGTGAGAGTTTGAATTAATTAGATTTTTCAATTTTTGTGTCTGCTCGTGACTGAACCAATTGAGTTAAGAGCCTCACAGCTTCCACAACTAACCTTCGATTGTAATTCGACATTTCCTGGTTGTTCCGGGTGATTGTTCTCTGTCATAGGAGGAAGGAGAATGAGCTGATTTTTTATCAATCATATTGCGGCATTCGGTTCCTCATTTGAATTTTGGGTATATTTAGAATGGGTATTCAGGACCCTGGGTTTTGGGGAGCTGGTAGTACGAGTACCATAACTTGCTGCTTGAGCTTAGCAGTATATTCTTTGCGTTAAATTATCTCTGAAATACTAGCGAGCTCAAGAAACACACTAGAAAACGATAAAACTACATCAGAGAGGATAGTCTGTGGAGTAACCGGCATAATCGAATAACTAGTGTGCAGGACAGCTGTGTTCATTATGACAACACGGAATAATGGGTAGTAAATGAGAGTAATTAATAGAAAGAAAGGATATAACATGGTAATTTCTTAAGTAATAATGCGGAACAATGATGTCGTCACCAAATAAATGGCATTAAGGCACAATGCAAAAATAATAGCGAAAATGTGGTGGGAACCGAATGTTCAGATGGATATCATAACATTAATACCGACGGATATCCAGTTACTCGCTGTTCGGATGTTCGGTGCAATGAATTTGCAACGACACCTTTTTTTGCAGAAAGAGCCCCCATAACGGACTGCCCGTCCCCTCTCCGTGGATCGACTGACCGTCATTCCACAGACCGTCAGTCAACCGATGGACTGTTTACTGACTGTCTTTCCCTGACCGTCCGTTCACTGTGAAGGGCATATTTTTTAACAAGCTGTAGCTGCAAAATCAGTGAACCAAACATCCGTACAGCGAGTTTGGTCACATAAATCAGTCCACTGATAGGCCCGATAAAATTTACAATACTCGTTACAATGTGTTATATTGCGTATTTAAATAATCTTGTTCACGCACAGACAAACAGACTGACCGACTGATCGGCTGACCGACCGACCGACCGACCAATCAACCGACAGACCGAACGACCGACCGAACGACCAATAAACAATCCGACCGACCGACCGACCGTTAGACCGATCGACCGACAGACCGAACGACCGACCGAACGACCAATAGACAATCCGACCGACCGACCGACCGTCAGACCGAGAGACCGAGAGACCGACCGACCGACCGATAAACCGACCGACCGGCAAACCGACCGACCGACAGATCAACCGACCGACCTTCTGACTGGCCGATCGAAGGACCGACCGACCGACTGACAGATCGACCGACAGACTCACCGGCCGACAGTCAGATCAACGGACCAATTTCCTGGAAGTGTGATATACAGCAGGGCGACCCGTTCGGCCCGCTGCTTTTCTGTTTGGTGACCTCGAATCTCTCTAGATCCATGCACTCAATAACTGGCAAGCATCATTGGCAATTCGAGTTGCGCGGAGCACTAATTTTTAGGGTGGTATGAAAATCGACCATCGACGTGACAGTTTTCGGAAAAATTTGAACCTCGGAAGTGGAAATAACCGACACATAGCAAAAAGAGCATGACATTTACTTGAGCTACGCAGATTCCTACATGATGTTGGAAGGTCGACTCTGTCAACGCAGAATGGAGCACATCACCTACAATTAGATTGATCTGATGTGGGACAATACGACAAAAAGACCGATACAAGGGATTACCGAACCGGTGTGTGAGCCCCTCATAAATTGCACGAAAAATAGGATTGGGAGTCAACCACACGGTGAAGGGCAGAACTGACTTTCGCGAAAAAAAGTCCAGCGATTCCAGAAGAGTACTACAATTGAAAATGAATACATTCGGCCGACAAGCAAATCTTTTAGTACAAGTTTTCCGATGCATGCGAGGAAAGTTAAACATGATTTTAAGACGGCCGAGAGTTTTCAGAAAATTTTCATTTCAGATTGGAGGAAGCACGCAAAACGGTAAAAATGGAGGACATTATAAACCTATCACGACTGGAAAAATTGTTTTTTTTAACCATGTTTTCTAAAGAGGTTTTGCTGTAAAGAGGTTAGCACATTGCAAGACCTGTCACAGGGAAAAAAAGCTATTTATGTGTCCGGTATAGGAATGCTTCTTTGATGCGGTGGCGCTTTGCCAAGCAATAAAACATGCCAGGTATCACCGAAAGTGGGACGAAAGCGGACAACAAAAGTGGGCAAAATATTTTTGTGCCCAAGATTGGCAATACCATTTCAATGAGCTCCGAACTGCAAAGCAAAAACCTGCTTCTGAAACTTTACAAACTTAAGTACGGAACACATCTGGAACCAGAGCAGCTATTCGCACTCAAACGGCTCATTTTGTAATACGAAGAATTTTTTGAACGAAAAAGATTTTTATTGGTTCCATACAATTTACAATTTCCATACACTACCTTTCCGTGCTTGGTCTGCTTTCAAGACGAATTGAAAACCCTCGTACCCTGTGATGCTAGAAGCGTAAAATTTGGAGCATTTCTCGCATAGAAACACGGAAAGTACCTTCGGCCGGTAGCATTCGCAGGTCGAGCGTGAGTCAAACCAGAAAAGAACCTACCCACGGTGGAAAAGGAGGCGCTTTGTATCGTGTGCATCTCTGCAAGGTGGCGTTCCTACTAAGTTTACGGAAAGTGACTATAGTGACGAACCGGAAGTAATTGACCTGGCTCTTCTTGCTGAAGACACCAAACGAGAAGCTGACACGGTAGGCAATTCTGCTGAGTCAGTTCCGTTTTAAAATCGTTTACAAAAACGGAGTCCTCGATGGGATGCCGACACGCTCAGGCGGTAGGCCGTCGGGAAAACTCGTCAGACGCGGAAAACGTCATGAATGCACAAGTTATGACCCTCGGGGAAAGTGATATGCGAGTGGAACAGCAGAGCGACAAAATTTGTGACGACCTGATTAGGTTTTTGGAAGGAAATACACGGAACCCCTCCGACCGACTCAAGCGTTTGAGCACGGGGTTCGCGTAGACGACTAGGTATTGTAATATCGGGTGAAAGAGGAAGGATGGAACCGACAATTGCTGGTCCTACCACAATCTCAATGGCTGGAAGTTTGCGCCAACATCCATGACCGCAAAGCATGCATGGTTCATTTGGGACACAAAAAATATCTGGACGTTTTGGGAACACAATTTCGTTTCAAAAACAAGGCAAGTTATTGCGGAAATTCATCAGCTTATGTAGGGTGTGTCAAACTTAAAATCCTATGGCAAGCACCAAGCTGAGAAAACTACAAACAATTTCAATTTCCTATTGACAACATGCTGCAAATTCACATCAATTATCATCGCAAAACCTGTAGAAAATCACATCTTATCGGACACTGGCCAAATTAGGCAGTGGGGACCAGAAAATTGAGCTTGACTGTCCTAATTGCCTGTTTTGCAATGAACGCAACAAAACATACAGTGAGTAGAGTGAGTCCCTATTAAGCAGTTCATGGAGTGGCGTGCTTGTTCCTATTCGACATGGCTTTCATCAAATACAATATAGCGGAAAAAATATGGTACTCCGAAGCACTGGTGAACGAAGCGCAAAAACTGGTGAATCTGAAAAAAGGGGGACAAAAGCCTACCATTGTCGCTTCGGTTGATTCCTTTGCTTACCTGACTACCGCACCGCGCACTCCTCATCCGTATGTTCCGGTTTCATTGTTCTTGCTCCGACTCCGAGACGTCCGCTTTTCGACGTTGTTTCTTTGCTGATTCGGTGTTGTTTAATAAAGATGTGGTAAGAGGTGTTGTTTAGCGTGGCTGTTGAACTGTGAACTACGGGCTGAACACCTCTTACAACATCTCTATTAAACAACACCAGACCAGCAAAAAAATAACGTCAAAGGCGGAAGTCTCGGAGTCGAAGAAAAGCAAATGGAAGCAAACAGGTAGAAGAGGAATATGTGGTGCGGAAGTCGGAAGACAAAGGAATCAACCGAAGCGGTATGGATTCACAAGTTTGATCAGCAAGCTGCTAGTATGGTTAATGGCAATTTTGACGATCTTCATGGTTCCGGAGATCCACGCCATCAAAGCTCAGGGATGTCAGTGTCAGAACAGGAAACTACTCGAATCCTTGAGCCTCTGCAATTACACTCAGTGCGAGAAAGTGGCAGATAAACCGTCCTCTCGAAAAGTCACTTACGACGTTTTTGCGATGAAGAAAGCATCAATATTTTTCTCGGCCACACTGTGCAAAGCCGCTGTGCAGTCCATCACGGTTACAAAATTCTTTTGGAGAACCACGGATTCTGTTCCTTACAACTCTTTCTGAGAACTAAACCCCGATGAGTATCAGAGAATTTATCAGTCGCTGAGCTGTTTCTCCAATCAAGTGCACAGAGTGCCCCAAACAAACGCATTTGTTTTCACGGAACAACCAGAAGTTGTCAGCAACTGGTTAGCAACCATATTTGCAACGAAAATCAAAAAATTCGTTACGAAACTGGAAATAATCAACGCCCAACGGGTAACGAAAAAGCCTCAAGTACAGCTATCCACTCAAACATACGTGGGAGCAGTCCATGAGATGTTTACGCTCGCAAATATTCATGGAAGCTTGACAAAGCATCCGGACGGACCGGGACGTGGACAGGACTGCAAATCTTCTCAAATACGGAGCGGTTCCGCTCGATGATGAATGACGCACAAAAAAAGCCAGCACTGAAACGCGCTCTACAAATGTACCGATTACTGAATATCGATTATTCATTTAGTATTGATTGAACATTGTATTGCAACCTGATACAATACCGTATATATATTGTATACCGTATTGTACATTGCGTGAACAATACATTACAATATTGAATACGGTATTCAATCACTGTTATTCAATATGGGAAACACACGACCAAACAGACCTAAACGATTTGAAATACAGCAAAAAGCAACCACTACGACTACAATTCGTCCCGCAATCATGGATACGCAGAGGATGCCATACTCCTTTGAGAAGATGCATCTTCTGTGAAGCCCGTCACTGTACGCGATTTTCGACGGGGTGTTTACCGTTGCACAGAACCTGGTCAAGAAGACGTAACAAAACTATTGTTCAACGCCAGCTTCAGTTAACGGTCCTATCCTTATGCTCAAGTGTATCAAATACTATCTGATGGCTGACCCTAGCAATATCGCAAAATTGGTCGAATTTGGCCTTTCCCAAAATTTACACCCGCGTTTTCACTCACCGGAATTTTCACAACCGTCAGTGTTTTAACGTCGATTAACGCGGCCCGGTCGACAAGAAGGACGCACTGTTTCACACCGATTCGTTGCACGTTCGTGGCGTGTGTGTTTGAAGAACAGTTTACCAAAAAACCAACATGTTTTAGCAAAATAATGCTGATTCGAAATTTGAGGAAACATTGCTGCGAATGCGAAGAAGGCATTACCAGAAATTATTAGTTTTGACATTGTGTATGAACTAGCTTTATTCGTATCGTTCCTTGAATAACCGTATGTCTCCAAATGAAGCCGACATCATAATTTAATCAGTGAACGGATATTAACAGTATATTGTTACTAAAATTTGTATTCCACGTCTATTGAACGGGTAATCAAAATTTATTAGTTTGCCCAATAGACTACTTAAAGTCAGACGGCGAGTTCTCAATGCTTCATACTAGTGTTTTTTTAATATATTAATAGACATATTAAAATACCCCTATTTTCGGCTTTTTGAATTTTAATTAATGTATTAAAATATTAAATTAAATGTTTTTGTGAAGAGGATATTAAATTAAAAAGTAATTAAAACATCAGCTGCCGGTAAGTTATTAATTTGAATATTAGAATTGCAACCGTTTCAATATTAATATATTAAATAACTTGTTTTCATTTTAATATATTAAAAATTGGCCCTGATATTTTAATTGACAATTGAAATCGGTCCTCGTTCAATTCAAAAGAGTTCAGTTCAGTGCAGTACATATGACATGTCAGTGTATCTCATGAAACGTGAACTGGTCACGTGATTGTTGCGTATTAAATCGGCACGTGTGCGTTCAAGTAATTTAGTATGAGTGTCTGTCAGCCATTGCCTTCGTTGATTGCTTGAAACCGCGAAGCACTCAAATGTAGCGTGAGTTTGACTTTAGATTTGGAGAAGTTCTTCACTTTCATTTGAGGTCTTCGAAGACTTAGTAGCTTTTTATCATGGTTAATATTGGCGAAATAATTGTCAAACGAAAGAAACCGACATTGGATGCTATTTTGATATCGGACGAAGAGGCAGGAGAATCTGGCAAAGGCCATGCCACGACCAACTAAGAGTAGACTATCGAGATTATAAATTCTGTATTTCCGGTACATATTCAGTACTGAGTACTGTATATTGTATGTACGAGTGCCTCTCTCTTCTGGTAGCTTATTAATTTTTGCGAAAATTAGTACGTGGTGTCGTATCAGCGGTTTCTGTTAATCTTCAGTTCCGCTGGCTAGTTGGCTAAAAAATCCTATACATTGAATATTTTTTAACGTTGAAAATATTAATATATTTTAATATAAAATCTTGAAGAATTTTAATTGTATTAATATATTATAATACAGCGCCCAATTTTTTTTTATTAAATTAGAAAGTAATTTAAATTATTTCTTGGGCAAATATATAGTAATATATTTTAATTGAGTGAAAAAAGAGGTATTAAAAAAACACTACTTCATACATGATTGTTGGCCGCTGTGAATGTTCCTCTAGATGTTGAAACTGGATAATAGACTCCAGCGCCGTAATGAGTTTTTCAAAAGAGGGGAGCAAATTACTGCTCTGAAAAGATATTAAAACTGGGGGAGACGGGACAGTGCATATTTTTTACAAAATAAAACTGCAGAAGGCGGCCGTTTATTAATTTTTTAGCTCATTACTTGTTTTATTGAATTCAAATATTTGTGTAGTGACGTGACGCTTGTAGGCAGGACGAAATAAATTAAAAATAAATTATGTCAATGTCATTTTTAATTTGAAATTCATTTGATGTTATTATGACTTTGATTTTGATTGGCTATGATAATTTTTTTGCTCAATTAAGGGATAGTGAGAAGAAGATAACCGGAAAATTGTTGGTCAACAGTAGTACAAGTACAGAAAGTGACAATTAAAATAAATTATGTCAATGTAATTATTAATTTGATATTATTATGATTTTTATTTTGATTGGTCATGATAATTTTTCTCCCACTTAAGGGAACATATGAGAACTTCGTGATCATCGGTGCATTCAAAATGTTATCTGCCGTACCCGTATGGTATACCCCCCCCCTCCCCCCCGAGAATGTGAATACCAAAAAAAATCCTAATAATGAATAAGTTGGACTTGCCGGTCAGCATTGCCAGACCCAAGACAACGTGAGCAGAGAATCTATTTATGGCTACGGTTGCGTTGGAAGAGTCGAGTCGTGAGGAAAGATACTGTAATGACGCATTAGCTTTGAGCAGTAGAAGTAAACCCACCTTAAAGTTGGACTTATGGATCCGCGCATGAGCTTACGTGCACCCCGGGCTAGGATGACGAAGTAATGCTCTTGCAGTGCGCGAAGCTAAGGCGTCAGTACAACCTCTTGCGGAAGATATTTTACATTTAGCGACAGCGAGTGATGCAAGCCGGTACGATATATTATTCGGTATTATTCGGTATAATATATAAACCCTACTATGTATGCGTGGAGTATTGCGACGGGCAACGAATGCACATGCTTATATTTCGTTTGCTCACTTTATGTGAGGATAGAAAATAGGATCGAGAAAGAGTCATCGTTCTTGCAAACACGTTCTAGTCTGGTAGGATTTTATCTGGTAGTAGTAAGTCCCGTGGATAAGAGCACGGTTGCTTTTATTATGAATGTTGTTGAACTGGAATATCCAATGCGTGATGGCCATGATAAGGCTTGAGTTGTGGGTCAACAACAAATAACAGAAAGCCAACTGGTCAAAGTGGCACACATTGAATAGTGCCTGTACCTACGGTAGTATCCAGAACTCACATTATTAGTGCAATGAACCCGTTAGTGCTTGGTTATAGGGATGCGAACATGTGGCGATTGACTCGTTCTAGGTTTATCTATGATAACGGGTTTGCAGGATACTCGCGTTTCGGACGAAAATATCGTAGGCACTAAGCAAACCTTTTGAATGCTGTTTAGGACATTGAAGTAAAAACGGACGGCACGGCTATTATCTTTACTGGTCATTTTGGGAGATATCATGAGTACTTTCCTCGAGCATCTGGTCTAAATTGGGTTTCTTCAAATTTTGGCCCCGTAAAGAGTCTACCGGTGATGAGCTCAAAACTTGATAAACGACCGCCTCCTGCAGTTTTTAGTTTGTTAAAAATGTACACTGCCCCCCAGGTTTTCTTATCTTTTCGGAGCAGTAATTGCTCCCCCCCCCCATTTTGAAAGACTCGTTACCGCTTTGGAGTTCATTACGTATCTATTCAACATCTGGAGGAACATTCACTTTGGCCAACATTCATGTATGAAGAACTGAGAACTGGCTGTCTGAGTAGTCTATTGGGGCAGACTTATAAGTTTCGGTTGCCAGTTTAACAGACGTAGAATACAAATTTAGCACCACTAAACTGTCGATCTCCCTTCACCAATTAAATATGATGTCGACCTAGCGAGGTGCATTTATTTGAAGCCGTGAATCCCGTGATATACTTGTTAGCACTGAAACAATCTAATGATGTAAAATTAATTGCGCAATAGCAATAAATTTTTTTTTCATTGGACGGTAGTGGCCATTGATACCGTTATTATAGTACCAGACAATAGCGTCATCTAGGGTGAAACTTGGAATAACGTCCCAGTTTCAAGTTGGAATTTCTAACTTTGAACTTCCGCAATTTCGATAAAACCCTAGTGTGAGGGATAAGAGTACTGACCAGTTGCTAAGCGCTTCCACCAGTGACTGAGTGTCCTACTCGCTTACAAGGGAATATTTACCTGTGCCAGTCTGAGATCGGGCCCAACTTTTTTTATGGATACATGCTATCAAACCATGATTTTAGAAAATATAACTGGTCCCCCACAATTCCGTTTGAGATGGAGAAAATCGGAGAAGATTCCTATTGCGACAGCCACTTTAATGCTTTCACAATAGCGTTGATTGATTAAATTACAAAAAAATATTTTGTTCGTTTACCCATTTAACGGTTCAGGCAAACAAAAGTCGATGCGCAAATCATTTGACAAACGAGTCGGGCCCACAGAAACGGTAACCGGCATCTTCAAATCTGTTCCAATAACAGTTAATGTAGATAATATTGATACACCAACCGAAACGGATAAAACAACAGCAGTATACCACAACGACAAGATTTTGCAAAATCTCGAACAGCAAGTCTGTCAAAATCATCAGACAATCAACCGATAATTAAATTCCTATTCGCGATTTGGTGGAGTGGAGAAGATTGCTGATGAAACATTTCGTTAATAAACACTACTGTAGCGACGCGATTCTAATGCGCAACTCAAACTGAGTTTTCCATACATATGGCCTCAGGTGTGCGTACAAAACTACGTACCCAGGTAATGCGCCTCAGTCTTCAATCAAGCAATTTACTAACTGCCCACATGCTCAGTGATCTTCAAAAGTTTTCAATCAAGAGATCAATCGACCAGAAAAAAAAGGCTCCTACGTTAGCCACCGACGGAGATTAGGCTCTCAAATTTTCTCCGCTCTGGTAAATTTTAGCTGATTATGAGACAATCGATGAGGCAGAGATCAGCGCTTCGAAATTGTACTTCTTCGGTTTTCATTAAAAAAAATTCGAGCAGTTTAAACAGAAGCGATAGATTTTTAACGGTGAATACTTGAAATAAATTATTTAGAAAAGTTCAAACGGAGTGGCGAGCAAACAACCCGGAGGCGTGGCTACAGCTGCACCTTAAATAGCGTCGCTACAGTATTTTACTGTGTTTAATCAATCAATCAACGTTAAGCATTAAAGTAGCTGTCGCAATAGGAATATTCTCCGATCTTCTCCATCTCAAACGGAATTGTGGGGGACCATTCATATTTTCATTCATTTACTCATATTGCCTGAAAAACTCCCATTTCCAGAAAAGGTTATCTCAAATTTTTTAACGATGTCACCAAATTCAATTTAGAGATCCACATACGCAAAGCCGTTTCTTTTTATGCCATGGGGGTTGAGCTGGGTGTTATTGCCGTAATATCAAGCGGAAGTTTCCGGTCGCGGTCGAAACTTACCCATAGCTGTGCCACCTAATATCAAAACAATTCCGCTGAAGCAAATCGATTCTCAATCGACTCAATCGATTCCAAATTGAGTTTGAAGCGGGAAGTTTCTGTTTTTTTTTGTTTCTGTGTATGAAAAACTAGCTTTTGTTGTTTTTGTTGTATTGATCTTCTGTCTCTAGTCCAAAACTCTGTTAAAATGAATAAACATCAATTTATCTGTTGAACAGACATCATCTGTTATGATGATGGCTAAGCTCGTTAAGAATTCTTGGAGAACTATTTGGTTAACTATGCACAGAAAGTCCTCCTGAACCGTGAAATCTATAAAAGAGTTTAAGAATAGTCAAATTTGTGATGATGTTTCATCACAGTTCCAATTTAGCAAAAATAAAATGGCATTGAGCAGGACTAACTTGACCGACCAATTACCTTGATTTTTTTATCCTCGAACCGAAACGGACATACATTTTCCCCTTTAAATCATAAAGTCTGCGCTAGTACGCCCCCATTAATTTTCTTCGTTTTCGATATTCTGTGCGCCAAAACTACAGCTCTTATTCATTTGTGAACGCCCAATAAATGGGAAAAAGTTTTCTAATTCGCAACAATGGCTGACTGCTGGCTGGACAAAACATATGCAACAGACGATCCTGGATAGAAATATATGATTGAAGAAGGAATGCATGGGAACACTCGCTAAAAATTTTGAGGGTTCTGATGAACTATTTTCTATTTTAAAATAATATTCATATAATTTTGAAATTTGCGCTGTTAAATGGGTATGATTTCGGTCTAATGAAATTAACTATATAGCTCCCTAGATGTGTATAACTTCTAATTCTTTGATTTCAAGTACAGTATATGTTCGTATTTTAGTATTTCTTGCATGATGGCTTCTTCGGATAATTACTTGTGGTTTTTTTGTTGTTGTGGATTACTTCGTCCTTCTGTTTTACCATCTATTCGTATGGTTTCTGTTGGGTCTTCATTTTTGTTTCTTTTTCTGACTAGGTTCATGTCTGCCTGTCTGCTTGTCTGCCTGTCTGCCTGTCTGCCGTTTTGACTATTTGATGTTGTCTGAGGATCCCGATCTGCAAAATCAAATCTGATCTGCTACGCAATGCGACAGTTCCTGTTCCGTTAAATCAGGCGTTGTAACGCTGTCCAGCAAAATCCTGGGTGGTTTGATTGTCCCAGGAAATATCCTTGTTAGAAATACCAAGTAAGCGCATTGATTGGTTGCTTGATATGATTTCTTTGTGTGTGTAATTTACTAATATTAGTATTAGTAATTGATTTTTTTATTTGCCAGGAGCGCTTGGTGGCGGGAAGATTTGGATTTGGATCGGATTGCCTACACGTTCCCACCTTCACAGAGTCGGCGAGTTTTAGTGCGAGACCAGGTTTCGGTTCCGGTTCACAAGAAAGAAAGCAGCGCGCAGTTACTCCGAGAGAGAAATGTTCAGCAGGTGTTTGTACCGGTTAGAATGACAGGAAAAATGCAGTTTCTGGATGTCGGGCGTTAATAAGCCATTCAAAGACGGCATGAGACGCGAGTATCTCAAGTGGAGACGTGCTCACCGAAACGATAAAAGGGACCAAGAAAGGTTATCTGCTCAAACCTGGTAGACAACATTTTTATCAACATGGTTTCGATGGCTTGGGATGCGGTGCTCTCGGCCTGCGTCAAACGTTCATTTCTTACGTCCAGTACTGTGTCTCAAGAGAAATCTGAAGCGCCGGTTGAAGATGGTATAAATGTGAACGAGGAGTCTTTTTTAGACATTTGTCTGTTCAACGAGAGCTCTTTTGCAGAACCGGAAGATGAAGAATTGTGACACGATATAACGCTTCTAATGATTGATTGATTGGGATGGTGAGCCAAGGGGCAAACTTTACGGGTACAACGGGCAACCATTACGTCACGTGACCCGTGTGCTGTCGTTATCTATCGCGGAAATACAGTGTCTTGAGCTGCCGTAGTAGTGCACCCCGCCGTAGATGCATGAAGCACTTTCAATTTCGGTCAGAAAAATGTTCCCTCTCCCCGTAGGAAAAACATTCAACAATTGTAATATGCAAAACTGATTGATAGAACTCTTTTTAGAATTCTGTAAAGTGCCAAGCCACCGATCCTGGAAATAAGATCTCACAACTCCAGATGATCTAATATTATCAGGAACGATATGTCGCATGTTGGACAGAGTTTTGAAAAAATCTTTTGTCCCCCCCCCCTGATTATGCTGGAGATAAGTCGGATAAGATTTTGTGGTTGTTCGCTACAATGCCTTCGCAAAATACAGAGAAACTGTTAGAGGACGATAACAGAACACAGCTGTACGACTTGCTCCATCGTCTGTTCTTCGACCGCCACTGGATTCCTACGGCATCGGTCAACCTAAATTGTACGGCAACCGGCCTTCGTGCGTGTTGCTCATTCTGGGTGTCCTGGAAGGCCTATAAACCGCACGAAGTCTTAAGACTACTTTCCCCCGACAGGGTAGCTTTCCTCGACAACCTGCAGGAGAAGGTCTGTCGCGTGAAGCAAGGCATCAGCGAAGTGTGGGCCGTGGGTAGCCTCCTCGACGGAGGCTATTGGATCTGTCTGCATAAGTTACGCATTGCCGCAGTGACGGGGTATTGCCTGATGTACTCCTTCGGAATCCGCGACGACTGGTCTTTTGATGAAGCGCTGCAAAAGCTTTGGCTGTGAAGTGCACTCCTTCGATCCGTCGATTAGTCGGCATTCAAAACAAAAAGGTACGTTTGGAATACCTCATACTAAACTCAGTTTGTTTTGGAATACAGTACGAGGTAAAGGCTATTAACCAGGCCGTTTTAGAAATCTTATCTTAACCAGGTCGGTTTTTTGCAATGTTGATTTCCCGGCGCTGCAGTACTGCCATGTCAAAGCAGATAGCTTGGAAACATATAGAAAGATTCTCTCACCCATTTTAGTTCGTTCCTAAGCCTCGCGGTTCGAATTTGGGTACAAAAAAGGAAGAGAAGAATCTCAATGGAGAATCTTGCAAGCAATCAGGTAGACGTGCCAATTCGCCGTCGTTTCCTTTGAAAACGACTTGTGCGCCACCTGCTGACCTGCTGGCCTGGTTCAGTTACGATTTCTAAAACGGGCTGGTTAATAGCCTTTACCTCGTACTGAAGAGCAGGCTAAAAGTTTCAGTAACTCCTCTTTTATCCCCAATTATTCTGGTCATCTAAAAAACTTTTAACTTCTATAAGTTTGTAGTTTTTTTAAACGGAGTAAATGGTCTTAAGTTCATTTTTTTATTGGTTCGGGAAAAGAACCAAAGTGTTCCGTAATTAACATACAATTGTTTTACTTCGCAAAAAATGTATACTCACGAAACTTAGGCGATAAAAGTTGGAAGGCAGAATGTCGCCGGTTTATTATTTTAATTATTGTAGCGGCGCGATCCTAAGGCAACTGAGTTTTCCGTATATTTGGTCCTAGGTGTGTGTACAACACCACCCGCCCACTGAAATGCGCCTCAGTCTTCAATCAAGCAACTTACTGACGGAGTGGTGGGCAAACAGCCCGGGGGCGTGGCTACAGCTGCGCCCTAGAATCGCGTCGCTACAGTAGTTCAATAAGGGAACATCCGTTGGTGAGGTAATTTTTATTATGCGATCCTCTACCCTCTCCCCTGACGTTAGAGTTCCTCAGAATTTTTTAAACACCCCGTAGATCTCCAGTTTCTCACGTCAGAAACCAAAGACCCCTTCCATTACAAAAAAAAACGTAAAATGTATCTTTATCGCTTCAAATTGGGCCTGTCTTCCACGGGGTCGCTTCGCAGCCAGTCCGTCAAATAAGAAATGAGAGGAATATCCTCGGGCGACGCTGGTACGTGAGCAGCATTCCCGTCATCATCGCTTATGTTTTCGTAGTCTTCCTCCTGGTCATCCGGCGCACAGTGGTGATTTAACGGGTGACCTGCGTGGAAAAGTATGCGCCGCACATCCTGCAGACCATGCGATCCAACTTCCCACCTTTTCGTAAGGAGAGACACTAGTAATTGAACGACAATGCCGCATATTTCAAGCTGGGATCAAATAGTTTCAGCAGCATCTGAGTGTCCAGTCGGTAAACGAATTCCAGGTCTGGCGGGATCAGCAGGAAGTCGTCTTTAGACCGCTAACGTTACGAATTAGAGGGGCTAGAAACCAATCAGGGAACACTTTGGGCAACGAAGATCGCCAACGACCGCGGTAGCACCGGCGGTTATTACCCCAATGATAATCTGGAACCCATGCCTTCCTGTTTTACTCGACGTACAAATCGAGGTATAAAATCTTGCTGCTTGAGGGCAAATTTTACTCTTCCTTTGTAAGATAACTACTTCCCGTGTATCCGCCAGTGCAAATTTAAAACTGCAAATTGCCCTGTGCTTACAGTGCACAATTTGGGTGAAGTAGAAAGAGGTACGCACATGCTTCATCTTGAACTCTTCGTTTATGTCATTGTAGGCCGGCTTCGGTTCCTCCGATGAGACCTATCGTACCACTACCGGATAACCGTCTATCAGTCGATGTGTAATGCTAGAAAAAAATAGGAATTGCCGCAGAAATTCCAAAATTAATAATTTCTGATTGACGTCAGGACGTCGGCCTAACCCCAATACCGTACAGTCACAGTTCATCAAGTATTTTTGGCCCCCCCTCACGTCCTGACGTTATTAATATTACCAATTAGTAACCAATTCTGACGTTATTAAAGGATGCTCCCTATCACCTCCAGAGCAGACACATGATGGTAGGCGTAACTCATTCTGTGATTTGTTACCGGGTAGGCGTGAAGTCTACGAATAAGGTTTGGCCATGTGCTGTTCACAAGTAGAAATCGTTTTACTGCCACAGGGAACTCGCGCAAATCCATGCAGGCAGATTGCGTAAAATCACTCGCAGGTAAAGTTGAAACGAAGCGGATTAATTCCTACTTGAACGGCTCATTTATTGTGAAACAGATCAGCCAAAATGGCCTTTTTTTCGATCCGTTTCACATCAACTTTCTCTTGCACTGATTTTTCCTCCATTTTATGTTGACACTTTTTACCTCTTCCCTTGCGTCCATTTTCCCCCATCCGAACCGCGTCTCCTCGATCTCAAAAGATGGCCGTCGGATCGAAGGATCGTTCGCGCAGTCGCAGCTCCTCCTCCGAACCGGAGAATACGCGGAAGAAAGTAGCAAAAGGAAGTTCTCCGTTGGTGCCTAAGAAAAAGACGCAGGAAAAATCTTCCTCCGACAAATCCGCCGCTGCTCGCCGTGGTCGCTCCCATTCCTCCTCATCGTCCAGTGGGTCTTCTCGTTCTGGCTCATCCTCCTCCGGCTCCTCCAGCGGCAGCTCCAGTGGAAGCGGCTCTTCCAGCAGCCAAAGTGGCAGGTCAGTTGAATCATTTGACGGTTACGGTCGATTGATTGATTCGCAAGTTTAATGTATTTGTTTTGCTGCGGCTGATTGATTGATTTAAGTTTTCGGCATCAACTTCTGACTTAAATTATATTATCGAAATATATTTAAACAGGCTCTTTCATTTGAAATTATTCCGAGTAAAATTTCCTGTTTGGGATTTTACATTTATATATTTTATTAAATAAGGTAATCGCGTTTCCATTTGTTCGTTACCTTACTTGATCGATTGATTGATTGTTTGGTTGTTTTTCGTGTTTCGTGTTCGTTCCCTTGCTCGATTGATTGATCGATTGATTGGTTGTTATTTTTTATGGTGTTTTTACAGTGAGAGCGGAAGCGGAAAGTCCCGATCGCCAGTTAATCGTGCGACGAAGAAGGAAGGGGAGGGTGGCAAAAGGTCCTCGGATGGTGGGCGGAAGGATAAAGCCTTGCGAGATCGTTCACGGAGTGGAGATGGAGGGAGGAAGGAAGCTCCTTCCACTTTAAAAGGAAGACACCCATCTCCAAGACAACCTTCTCGGTCCCGGCAGCGATCTCACTCGCCACGCCGAGGAGTGGAGGATCGACTCAAGGAACAACGACAAGTAAATCCATCTTTTTTTACTTGCTTCTAATCAAATTTGGATCATTTATTTGCGGTTGCCCCTTTTTCCTTTATGGCTTTGCCTGATTGATTGATTGATTGATCTGGTCCTTGATTGCTTTGCCTGATTGATCGATTGATTGATTGATCTGGTCCTTGATTGCTTTGCCTGATTGAGTGATCAGCTGATTGATTGATTGATATTTTGTTTGTTGATGTTTTGCAGCCTTCGCCTTCGCCGTTGGTCCTCCCGAAGTTGCAGATTCTCCAGCTGACTCACAACGTCAACGCCCAACACCTCCAAGAGATCTTCTCCAAGTTTGGCCGCATTAAGTCACTGGACATGCCGATGGATCGCGATCATCCCAACCTCAACCGCAACTTCGCCCACCTCGAGTATGAAGATTTGGAGGAGGCCAAGAAGGCCATCAAGTACATGAACGGAGGACAACTCGACGGTCAGAACTAAAACCAATTTTAAAAGTCAAAAGGAAGAAAGGAAGTTGTCCACTTTTGTGTGTGTCGATTGTTTGTTCCTCCAGGTCAGACTATTCAAGTGACCTTGTACGATGCCAATCAACCGCGTCACTCTTTCCAAGGCGGCGGTGGTGGTGGGCAACGCTACAATCAACCGCTTTACAACCGCCAAGGAGGAGGAGGAGGAAGAGGAAGTGGGTATGGTGGCAACGGAGAAAGAGAAAGAGGAGGAGGAAGACGACCTTCTCCTGGACGTCGTGGAGGTTCGCGTACTCCTCCGCCTCGATTGAAGCGACGGACTCCTTCCCCCCGACCTATTCGTCGTTGAATGTGTCCTCTTTTTGGAAGGACCAGCTCTTTGAATCGTTACAGCTGCGAGGGACTTGCTTGTTGAACCCTTTTTAGGACTCTTTCTGTATCTTTTCTTTTTCCTTTCTCTCTGAGGAGTTGTGTAAACATCAACTGGCATTGTACTGTATTTTCGCGTTAGACAGGGACAGTCGTACTGGAGTGGAACGTGTGCAGGGCTTGTGTGCACCCTACACACAGCACAAACGCCGCGTGGCCGATTAAACCTTCCACAGCTTCTACGCTGTCCCTGTCTAACGCCAAAAAACATTATCAAAATATTTCACCAAGCACTTCACGCCAAAATCAATCATCATGTAATGTGGTAACTGGTAACGTTACTTGCGCCACCGCCACCAGCCTAATCAGCTGTTTAAATCTGAAAGAGAAAACAATTCTTCAAAGAGAATATAAATTGAGTCAAGGGATCGCTTGACTTACAGGGAAGTTAGCACACAATACGAGGTGGAAGTAGTGGACGGGATCACCCAGTTGCTCAGGCTTGAAGTGATTGGGAAAACGGTGTGTAATTCAACTTCACACGGTCGTATCTTACCTAATTCGTGATCTATTTCAAACAGCGCGACTGAAACATTTGTCTAGAATTTAGTCAAGAATTTTATGAAGTAAAGGAAGATCTAGTTGCCTGAGGGGCAACTAAGTTTGAGGGCAAAAAATAAAGTGCTTTACTAAATGGAATCTGTCGCGTGATTGGAGTCTCCAATTGGAGGGTTGTCTTTATTTCGCCTGGAATCCACACTGGAAACTATAGATCTCCACGTGTATTCGTCATTCAATTCCATTGCATATTTGTGTAATTTGGGTAATGATAGTGGTATTTGCGCAATTGACCATTGTGCTGTTTTTTCCGTTCTTTTTCGTGTTCATTATTTTGTGTTCCCGTACCCCGAATCGACAATTCCCTGTGGATCGAACGTACAGTTTCCCGTCAACGTTCTACGGTCCTATACCCGAAATCGTCGGAATACGGAGTAAGTGCGCCTTGGATTTTCCGAGGCTGGATGTGGAACCGGTGACACTGCCTGAGAGTGGTGAATAAATGAGTCACCACCAATCAAACAATCGACTAAGCGGTCACTGCGAAATTTCATTCCAAAACGCTTCTTCTGGAAAATGAAAAGCAGAAATAACGTAAATGACTCAATCAAACAATGAAGTAAGTGCTTTACAGGCGAATCAGCTAATCAACAATCAATCAATCAATCAATCAAGGGACTGAGTATATAATCAAGCATCTCGAAATCAGTCACAGCACAAGGTGAACACGCAATCAATCAATCAACGCTTAGTCGTACGTAATCACTGGGGAATGTCTGTCCTCCCTGGATCGTTGCCGTTCAGGCGCCCTGACTCCTTCACCAGGTTGTACCATTGCAGAAAAAGTTCATCCTTCCGTTTGAGTGATTCGGCGCCAAGAATTGAGATGAACTCGCGAGTAGATTGAAGGCGAAAAAATGGCGACATAAACTGCAGAGAATTTTGACGCAAACGAACATTCGAATTTTTGTTTCCAGCAGTATGAGTACACTGACTACACGCCACTGGAAATAGACAGAAAAGTGGAACTGGGACTGATTGCTTCCAATGGAAGCGTCGAGGCTCCAATTGGAACAGTAGCTGTGTGTTCCAACGCCAACAAGACAGCTGTTTCCATTTCAAAAAGTAGCCGTTTTGTAATTTTAAAAACTCGCGCATTACTTTGTCTAGCCACGCCTACGTAGGCTCTAAAAATAACTCGATTTTTTCTCTTCATGTTTTGTCAATTGGGTATAGCACTCACAGCACCCTTTGCGTAAGAAAACGAGTTCATCTCACAACTCCATTAATATGCACCGTAGAACCACATGTTAAATCGGCGAGAAAGCCCGTCCACTAAATTGATCACGTGCAAAAATTTGATCACGTGGTAACTTCCCTGTAAGTCAAGCGATCCCTTGATTGAGTCAATTCAAACCATTTTGTACGAGGAGACAGGCCGAATCTCCTTTACTTTGGCTGTGGTGCGTGTTCATTAGTCCATCTGCGGTAGTTGGACTAGTCACAAAATAGAGTTTAGTTTAGCTCCTCCAATATGAAACTTATAGGGCCAATTGGGTACGGCAGTCAAGAAGCAGCGTACATACGCCGGCTTTCATAATTTGTTTTCGGCCTTACAAATTCATAGGTGATCAAACTTTCAGCCAAGTAAATCCTATAAAAATGAATGGCCAATGTTATAAAAATATAAGCCATTTTTTTCGTTTGCTCAATGGTCTCAATTTTGGTTTTGAAACAGCGGATAAGCCAAAATGTTCTTTCTGTTTGGAATCCGTATCTCGCGCGCCGTCTGTCGGCATACCGCAGGCTCTGTGGGCGATGCCAGAGATACTGTTACGCGACAAGTGATCCGATTTCGGGGTGGTCTGATTAAAGATTTTGTCGACTTGCGAGGTGAGTGTGTCTCTTCGATGGCAGTATGATCGTACTCTCTCTCTCTCTCATGAAAGCTCAATGTCTCTCATGCTTTTTATCCTATCTGATTGCTTACCTGCCAGCAGGGAAAAAAGGTTTCTTTATCGCTTGTTGTAAAGGAAGTTGAGGCTTCGGGACGGAGGAAATTGGAAGGGGAAAAGCAAGAGACCGGATTGAAAAAGAGGAATCGTCTGCGTGCGTCCAAGTAAGTTTCCCCTTCAAAACTTATTTTTTCCCCATTATTTTCTCTTAGATGAAACTTTGACTGCTTGCAAATTAAACATTAAAAAAATGAGGAATTTTTATTTAGACGCGGATTTCGGGTTCGGATTGTGCGTTTATATGGAATACACACGTGGCAGAAACCTTGCGCTGACCGAATTAAGCACTTTAACTCGACGGCTGTGTACAACAGCCATGCAACGAGTGTAATGGTTCAACTCGGTTAACGCAAGGTTTTTGCCACATGTGGGATGAAAGACGTTTTTGCTCGTGATGTGTTTCAAAGGTTCAAGTGTGTGGTTGATTGATGGATTGATTTAATCAGCTCGTGTTGCATTTCGAAGGTTCAAGTGTGTGGTCGATTGATGGGTTGATTTATTGGATCGGCTCTCTTCTCGCAGATATTATTTAATTGCCAAATCATTTTCCTTGCTTTTAACTTTCGACGCAGTTATTTGCAAGTGAATTAAAGATTTCGAATCATTGCTGTAAATTTTATGTGATTTTGGGGGCATTTTTTTAGTGGTAATTGAAGTTTTTTGTTGAGGCGGCAATTTGAGTGATGGACGTTCGGTTGATTGATGGATTCATTCCCTTTATTGTGTTGATCTTTCAGCCGGCAGAATGAACATTTGAGGAGAATGATAATGTCAAGATGTGTTTGATTGTAGAAAGTGTGAATCTTCTGGGCGTCTGAAATGGTGCTAACACGGAACAGTAAAAGTTCCTCTCGGAAGAAGCCCGAAAGGGAAGAGGAAGAAGAATCGCGCCAGGAGGAATATTCCTCCTCCCCCAAACCGGATGAGGAGAAGAATTCCCTGCGAGTTTTCGATCATCGGTACTGATAACGAATTGTCCATCTCCTTTCGGTCGGATTTGTTTGTTAATGGGCGTGAGAATGTTTACAGAATTCACAAGCCGCGAGATTCCCTGTTCAGTTCCAGCAGCGGATTTAAAGATTATCGCGGATTCCTCAACCTCGCCGTTATACTTTTGGTAAGGGGTTATTTTTAGATTTTTGTTTTTAGATTTTTTGCCTTCTCAATTTGCTTTTATATTGCAGATTCTGTCAAACACGAGACTCTTGCTGGAGAATATAATAAAGTATTCCCCTTTTTACATACACACACACTCAGACACGATTGACTTAAAGTCGTTATGAATTGACCTTGAGGTTTTACTTGATGTAGATACGGAATTCTCGTGGACCCAATTCAGTGGTTGACAGTCATCCTCAAGGATCCCCATCGATGGCCCTGTCTCACCGTCTGTATGGCCTCCAACATTTTTGTGGTGATTGCACTTAAAATGGAACAGATGCTCTATCAAGTACGGCACACTCTTTCAACCAAAGCGACATCTCTTCTCACTTTCTCCATTGACTTTTCTTCCCGGTAGAGATCCATTCCGGAGAAGTTGGGTGTGGCCATTCTCATTCTCAATCTCTCCGCAGTCCTCATCTTTCCCGCGGTCGCTGTTTGGTTCCTTCCCTCCTATCTGCGTAAGATACCATCGTGCATCAACTTGACCAGACAGCCACACAGTCAGGCAACCAGACATTCAGGCAGTTAGTCACCCAAGAAGTTACATAAGCAGGCAGACAGACAGACAAGCAGACAGACAGACAGACAGACAGACAGACAGACAGACAGACTCAGACAGTCAGTCAGTCAGTCAGTCAGTCAGTCAGTCAGTCAGGCAGTCAGACAGTCAGACAGTCAGACATAGGGAGAAGTCAGTATACAGACATTTCTTCAGACGGTTTAAAAACAACAAACATAAAAAAGTAAAGACAGACAATTGTTGAAAGTGCCGTTGTGGTGTTTTACAGTTGCGTCTTTTTGCACAATGATACTGTATTCGGTGGTGTTCCTGAAGTTGGTGTCCTTCGTCATGGTGAACCGGTGGTATCGTCTTGAGGCAACTGGCAGAATCTCATCCTTGCACTTTCAACACCCGGAGCGTCAGCGCACACATTACGATCACCATACCCACACAGGTAGGCAATATTTTGCTCTGTCGACTGCTCTGTGCGTCATCATATTTAACAACTCCTGCACTTACAGCAATGTCTCTCTATCTGCCTGCCTGTCCTTTTATCTGTCTGTCTGTCTGTCTGTTTGTCTATCTGTCTGTCTGTTTGTCTGTCTGCCTGTGTATTTGTTGGTCTGTCTATCTTTTTACCTATGTTTTTGTACGTCTGTTTGTGTGTCTGTCTCTCCTTGTTTGCCTGTCTTTTGCCTAAACATTTGATGTGTTTGGTTGAGTGTCCTTGTGTCCTCTTCAGTGAAGGAAGTTTCCAGCTCACCCCAGGTGTCCTATCCCGACAATCTGACCCTCAAAAACATGTACTATTTCTACTTTGCACCTACTCTCTGCTACGAGCTTAACTACCCCCGAACACCAAAAATCAGGAAGATGTTCCTGGCAAAACGCATCCTTGAAGTGGTAAAAGATGATTCATCTGCAATATTTCCTTGCAACATCTCTCAATTACTGCTTTTCCTTTTTAGCTTCTTTTAACACAAGTGGAGCTCGCTCTCGCTCAGCAATGGCTTCTTCCCATAATGCAAAACTCGGTCGAGCCTCTGAGAGACTCAGACTGGTCCAAGATCGCTGAACGACTCTTGAAACTCGCAGTAATTAGATTATGCCCTCTTAACTCTCCATCTCTATTTATGCTTGTCTATTTCCCTGTCTGCCTGCCTGCCTGTCTGTCTGTCTGTCTGTCTGTCTGTCTGTCTCGTCTGTCTGTCTGTCTGTCTGTCTGGCTGCTTAGCTGCCTGCCTGAATTTTCTTCCGTTTGTCTGAAGTTTAGCACGTACCTTTCTGGTTTTGAAGGTGCGGATATGTGCACTTTTTCTTTTCCTTTTGTCATCCCTCATTTTGTTGTATTCCAGCTTCCGAATCACATCATGTGGATCATCGGCTTCTACCTCATCTTTCACTCTCTGATGAATGCCGTCGCGGAAGTTATGCGATTTGCTGATCGCGAATTCTATCGGCAGTGGTGGAATGCGGAAACGGTCAAGGACTTTTGGCGTGACTGGAACATGCCTGTCCATAGATGGGCAGTTCGGTAAGTCTCCTCCCATCACACCTTCTCCCCTGCTCTCACCATCACTTTCCACCTAATTCCAATCACAATCATCCATTATGTTACTTTTTTTTTTCAGTCACCTGTTTGTGCCTCTCGTCGATAACGGATTCAAAAAGTGGCAGGCAGCCTGTCTCGTCTTTCTGGTGTCTGCCTTCTTCCACGAGGTAACAGACAGACAGACAGGCAGACAGGCAGGCAGACAGACAAACAGATGGGGAGACAGACAGACAGACAGACAGACAGACAGACAGACAGACAGACAGACAGACAGACAGACAGGCAGACAGATCGAGAGGAGGACGGTGTTAGAAGCAGACAAGCAGTTTAGTGTAGTATGTGATTTGTCTGAATGATTGTTTTTTGTTATTG
>LRSR01005019.1:0-12500 GCA_001579985.1 Hypsibius dujardini | reverse complement strand
TGTGGCACAGCTGTCCGTAGTAAACACGTGCTTCTACTTTTCCATGCTATACTGCTGACAGTATATTGGAGGAAGGCAATGGATGGTGGGTCGCCGGACCAGTCTGGTATGACAGCATATTTAGTCATTAAAGAGGTAGTTGAAGGGCAGAGTAAAGGTCCATATGCCGTCAAGAGAACAATTTATGCACTTACGTTGAGCGTTCTGTATGCAGAAATGATACTGCGTTTGCAAGTATTGGGGGGACTATAGGCTCCTTCCTAAATCCATCAGTGACGTTCTCACGGAGTATCACATCACACCGAAGCACACTCTCACCAATGACCAGTATTCGGCAGGAGAATGTCCGACTGCAGTTGTACCATTAAGCGACCCATAAAATGAGGATGTCAAATTCAACCGGATAAAAAATAACGCTGAAAAAATAGCACGCGTATTCTGGAGCGACCAGCAAACCTTATCCAGCATTCAAGTAAGATTAAAGTTTTTGAATAAAGTGATATTATCAGAGACAAGAATGAAGAAACTATCAGTCTGAATGATTTCATTTAGACACGTGTAATCTTGGGTACGCAGCCGCATCCGACTCGAAGCCATAAAATGTGGCTCTGTTCTATTAATCCTAATCCTTCCTCATGCAGTCTGTGAGGCAGTCAAAGGAAAGCAATCATTGCCATTGTCTATTTTACCTTCCTGATGGCGAACGATAAACATGAACACATTACTATGTTGCGGGGGGGGGGGGACAGCAGCTCTAAGGCAAAAACCTGTGCCGACATGCCTCGAGTTAAGTCAGCTACTAAATTTGGCACTGGAGTGTGGAAGCTGTTTGATTAGAGCCTTATTGCTGGTCGAAAAAAACAATCTGGGTGGTCCTGTATTACTGCTTCACACATGACAAATGTATGTAAATCACTTGACCAAATACATAACATAAACCCAATTCCTTCCTGATAAGTCCAAACATTTGGTTTCAGTTGACCGCATCTTTCGACAAAGAAACGTCTACTAGTTCTATTTCATTCTTTACTTAGTCCCTACCCATTTCTTAGGCGCGTCAGTGAGTGCACAGATCTCAACCAGGAACAGCTCGGCGTGTCTTGCCCATGCCACTTGCAATCCTTCTTAGTCCCACAACCACAAAGTCTTTCTCTCCCGGTGATACCACCGCCAAATCCCAGAGAGCTTACGGGTCCCGCAAACTGTACCAATCAACGACTTCCAGACCCGACCGGTCCAAGTCTCTTTGGAGTCGGCACTCTCCTCCCAATGAGTTTCTCGCTCCTCACGCACCTTTTCAGTCCACTTCGGCTCTCTCTACTCCCGCTTCAAAACCGCTTCAAAAGCAGAGTCCCTTTATGTCCTCCTTCATCATCGATATGGATCGACAAAAACAACTTGAACAACAGCCACAAGCCGCCTCCCTCTCGATTCCAGCAGACAACAAGTTGCGTCCCCAACCGGGATCACCTTCTTGTATGGATCCACCCAAATCGTCAAGAATTATATTGCCACGTTTATCACTTTCGAGTATACTTTCTAGCAACATCCGATCGTCGTTTAAGGAGGAGCAATCCTGGCTTTCTCTTCCATGAAGCAAATGGATTCTCTGAGTCCACAACAACAACAATAACCTGTGACAGACACAAGACTAATGCAGTGGTGAGCTTTAGTTGGCACTAATGCATGTCGTGTGAATGATGATGTGCCCGTCGAAGAAAGCCTCACTCATCCCACCTGAAAGCTTTTCTCGAGGTGTTTGACCAACCGCTTGGACGTGCGTTTTATTTTTTATTCCTGTAAGCCGTGATTGTGTTGACCGAGGCAGCCTATACCGCGGATTTAACGACATCCGATCACAGCAAACGTTGCAAAACAGCCACCCGAATGAATTTAACAACAACTTGGATGGATACTGTCATTTTTTTCCTGTTTTATGACGTGACACTTTTTTCTGTTATTCTCTGCAATGGGACACTTTTTTTTCTTATTCTCTGCATTTCAAAACTCCTGGGTTAGGGAAGTGATGGAGCTGTACATTGCACAACACTTTACGCTGAAGATTTAATGCAGAAACTACATTTAATTGCGTTCACGGACTCCCTTTCAAGCCAAATTTTTGACGGTATTAAAGTGTAACAGGTTCGGGAATATGAACCAGTGTCAAACCATTTGCTTCTCTCATTCTTGACCATCATGACACAAAGTAGTTTGTGTTGAACCACGCCCAGCCAGTGCAAACTGCTCTCCGTATCGTCCGCAGCTGAAAGTACTCTACTCACTATGTTCAACTTGTTGTACTTGTACGTAATAATTGAGCTGTGTCAACCATTTACGTTTACGTGTTGTAGCATCTACCGAGACATCTATTCGTTGAGACTTGCTACATAAGCATGTCTTTTACCAGTACGACAGTCAGTTTACTTTCTTTTCCTTACCCGACAAACTTCTTCTCTACCTTTCTCTATATTGGTTCAATATTCCGTTGGTAACTTGGAAGACCTAACACTGGACAGCTTGGCATGTAATTTAAGCATGTCGATGGAACCCTTTTTTTATTTGTCAGGTCTGCCCGCGCTTAACACTTTGTAATTTGTATTTAAAAAGACAAGCTCATAAAAAAAGTTAATATTCGGCATCAATCGGTTGTGATAATGGAAGGACCTTAAACTCGGGCTAACACCAAACCGCTTCGAATTAAACAGGACAAAGTCGCGTTTTTGCACATTATGCAGCAGCATCGTTTTGCCTCGGATATTCTCCGCCCAGTTGCTCCGATTAGATTCACCCCAATCGTGGATCTCTACAATCAACAGCTCGACTAAATTGAAAGCTGTGTCGTGAAGGATGAACGTCAAGAAGGACCACTCCGCTCCCTGAATATCCATTTTAAGAAGGTCATTGGGCTTTTCGATGTGATTGAGTTGTCCTCAAATTTGATGAAGGACGCCATGCGCCAACGGGGATTCCGTTCGCTAGTGTTGGTTGTCATTCCTAATTTGTGGAACCAATGACGTGCATCTCTAAGGATGATGACAACAATAATCAATCAACTGTTTAAGCGGGTAAGTGTTAGTTATATTAAGGTTTCCCTCTTATTTCTCTCTTTTTTTTTAATAAATCATTTAGTTCACTCTCACTTGAAACGATTTTCATGAGGTTAAGCGTAATATTTATTCACTTAACTTTTTTATTAATTTAGCTCAATATTCCTGGTCATTTATAAACTCAATTTCATAGGCCAGGCTCCCAAAACTTTTTGGCAAAATTTCAATGTCCGGATGATTGCATTTTCCCTCATTTCGACTTAACGTTTTTGACATTGTGCTTGTCAAATTCAAATTTGATTCAATTGAATTAGTATAAGAATTGTGTCGAAAATCAGGAAATCAAATTTTCCCCCAAAAATTGGAAGTTTTATATTAAGAATCAGGTAAAATAAAATTTCCTAGGGTTTTTCCGGACTTGAAATTTTGCCAAGGAAGGATTTTAGAGCCTATAAAATAAAAATATTTAAATTTTTTTTATTAATCTAATTTAAAAAATAAAACCGATGACATTCTGCCTTCCACCTTCAAAAACTTTTATCGCCTAAATTTCGTTGAGCACACGTTTTTTGCGAAGTAAAAAATTATATCTCAATCACGGAACAATTTGGTTTTTTCCAAACAAATAAATTGAAAAATGAACTCAAGATCCTTCACTCCAATTAAAAATTGAAAAATAATTTATAGAAGTTAAAGTTTTTATGAATGACCGAAATAATTGGGGGTAAGAGAAGAATTATAATGAAACTTTGACCTTGCTCGTCCGTACTCTGCTTCAAAACAAACTGAGTTTAACTTGAGGTATTCCAAACGTACCTTTTCGTTTTGAATGCCGACCAATTGTATTGACTCTTTTGTTTTTGTATTAGGAAAAACTGCTAATGACGGGTATCTACTTCTAAGCTCTCATTTTTATTATCGACGAAGAATATATTTATGATTGTTTTCCCATCTCATGACTTAGTTGTACCAATATCTATCTGTCTTTGAGATCAGGGGGCGTAATTGTCCATTCCATCAGTACACTTTATTGTATATGTAATTACCCCACTAACTGTTACCATCTCAACGCCCTTTCTAGAATGAATACTCTCATATCAAAACTTCTCCGATGCTCACAGTTGATCCAAAACATCTTCCCATTAAGGTTTTAAAGATTATGATTCATAATGGATGGAGAGCATAGCCATACGGCCACTGCATTCCAATTTGTTTGAAATGTATTCCGAAGACCGACTAGCACAGATACGGATAGAGCAATGATCAACCGCTTAACAAAACAGTTATTGCAGTTCGATCGGCAGACCGGTTTTCTCCACAAGATATGTATGTCGTGCAAGCTTCTAACACTTCTTGTTTATACTTTCAATTCCCCAGTCAAAGGCTACGTACCTCACTGAATGCACAGTGCGGTGGAACATGTTATGTCTTGAGCATTTCCGTCCCTCAGAATCCCGTGAAGTAAGCAAAAACTGCTTTCGGGGTAGGGAATGCAAAAAACGAATTGTCCAGCTCCACGAGTGGTTCTCATTCAAAACGACCGGATAACTGGGACTGCCGTATACTTTGCACTCTTTAGCGCAGGGATAGTATGACAAATATTACTGTAACTACTCATAACCGCGACAAGTCACATTCTCCCCCATACGGCATGTACAGCGACTTCATTGCAGGGTCATTTGTTTCCAATAACGACTACACACATAGACAGAATGATTAGCTGACGGAGGTAAGTCAGGACGATGACTTGTCAAATTTGGCGTTTACTATTTCCATTCCATGGGATGGGCGCGTCAAGCTAGCAACATTAGGGATTGTGCCCATAAGTTATGAAATACTAAAATACCAAATGTATGGGGAGTGATTCCCTACTGCTGGGAATGTGGGGGTAATTGGGGAGAAGCAGAAGAGAAATAGTATATGGTCATGAGTAGCCGTTGTCGCGTGGATGAATATTCGCTGATTGGAGTTTTCCTTGTGATGACTTTCCCTAATTGTGAATTGTAGGTGTTTGAATATGCCGCAGTGAGAGAAGTTGAGTCAATGAAACGTCTTGGTATAAACAGAGACCTATGGATAAGTTACCGTATATACTAGCTAATATTGCTAAGAGTAATGTGGATAAAAGGTATGAATCACAGATGCGCGATATTTAATCAAAGGGAAGGCAATGAGTCGTTACTTATTATCCAGTTAAGCAGGTCGCCAAAACTAGAATTCATTGTTTTAAGCGTTAACGCAGTGAGCGATCTATTATGGTAAAATGTATGGTAGGCAATTTTATCCGTCCAGTTGTAATAGCCCCTTTGTTCCAGCACGTTCGGCCTATCTTCCGTCGGAATGTTACAGATCTCCGGGACCAGCTCAACTAACAAGGGGTCCTCCACTGCCAATTTGAAGGACGTGCGTCCACTGTTCCATAGCCATGATTGCGGTCGGAAATCGGTGTGATAACGCTCCAGCATGAGCCGAGGAAATCGGCTCCCTTTCTGGCAGCCAATGAAGCCGGCATTCAACAGGTCCGGATACTTTTCGTCACACATGAAACACGGCAGCGTCCGCATCATCTGTCGCACCCGCTCTCCGTTGATGATAAAGACGTCAAAGTCCAGTGCGAGGCCGCCGTGTTGGATCAGCGCCTCGATCTTCATCACGTCCGCTTCGTGTTGAATGGAGGCGAATCGTTTGCCTTGCATGAGGAATTTTCGCCTGACCGGGACAATCTCCACACTCGTCCAATCCCCAATGACGTCGCTGCAGTTTGCAAACGGCCAAAAATCCGGCACATTGGTGTGGATCATGGTTCGATCCGGGTGGAGATTCTTCAGCACCGATAACAGGCTGAGACACTCCATGAAGCTGACGCTCTTTAGATGGTCGGAATTTCTGTTTTCGTAAGTCACATTAGACGCAATCACTTTGAGGTTGAACTAGATGAATTGGCCCGCACTTTCCATTCCTATCTATGAGCCGGTCTAAAACAACCCCCCTCCCCCGTGAAAGGTTCACTAGATCGCCCATTTTATTGCCTCGGTATTCGGTTGATGAACTGTTATGGCTCAATGATCGTGCGGGCTTTCCAATTTAAAAACCTTCCTGGCTGTGGAGCTTACACTCTACATGAACATATTGTTGGACGCGTGACGGACTTTTGGGGGGCACTTGTGCGAGGGGGGGGGGCAGTTTTGTTTTGGGGTTTTGTTGAGTCATAATTTTTTTATTTTTGTGGTCATAATAATGCCCTCCTCCGGAACTGAATCTTTTACCTCTCACTCAAAAAAGCATGCAGATTCCCTCTTGTTTGTCACTTTTTTGGGGATTCAGAGTACTCGGTTCGAGATGAGTTCTGATTTCCTTCCCCCCCCCCAACCTAATTTTCTGACCATGGCCTGCCTGATGGCGGGGCTAGTGTTCCGTTTGGGCAGATGGGGTATACAGAGATACAACGCAGAATGGTTGGGAGCTACGTTCTTTTAAGGGTTACGCTCAACCATAACATTTATAAATATAATTTTTTTTGCGGCGGCGGGGGGGGGGGTGTAGGCTCGCAATGAACGAATGAATGAATAATAGCTGTTTTAATTGATTTTAAACGGTCATGTACAATTATGCCCCTTCCCCTGCACAAGCTTGAAGAATGACAGGAGAGCATTGGTTCCAAAAGATATTGATTTTACAGTGTCTGTGTTTATTAGATTTTGTAGAGACTCAAAGAATTTCCCCGGATCCGCTGCCCTGCAGTTTGTCAATTGTCTTCGGTACACGAAACATAGATCTTAGCAGTGTTTGCAAAAAAATACTAGAAGTGCATGCTTTGAGCTATGATGCTTTGCGATTGTGAATTGGCCCCACTTTGAGGCTTACCAACAAACTGCTCCCCGAACCGGTCTGAAACAACCCCTCACGCCCCGAGAGGTCCACCCACTCTCACCCGTATTTTGCTCTGATATTCAGTTGACGAAATTTAATAACTGTTTGCAAGTTAAAATGCTCTCTGGTTTACAATGTGCGCCTTTTATCTTCAAGTGCGAGCCAAAGGATCTACGAACCCGAAAGGAAACAGCAGGAAGAAATGAACGATAATCTCCTGTTTCGTTCCAGTAGGCTCATCGCTTCCCCATTTGGCGACATAGCGTTGCTTAACATCTCGAGCCGCCAACTGTATTTGCAAGAGTTTGCTCTTCATTTGTGCTGCGGTCATCGGGCGATGCATGCCGTCGCTGATGTTGCTTCTTCGCACCAATTTCAGTCGAATCATCCCGTCCGCATTTAAATTGGTAAATTGAGGCGATAGAAATAAACAAATGCTGAAACAGGCGACAAAAGCTATCAAGTTGGGCAATCGACCAAGTGATGCGACACGACGCATAAAAACATTTGAATATCTCATCATCTCACGAACATATAATGATTCAAATTTGGAAAAGGTTGGGTTTGAAAACTGATTTTTCACACGTAAAAACCTACAAAAAGAATTGTCGACGAACGACAGCATAAACAACTTCCGGCAAACTGTCTGAGCCGAATGCACTCAGCTACTTCAGGTCAAACGTGAAGGTATACACGTATGTTATCATCGTTAACGTGGCCGACCTACGACAAACAACAGCACAACATGAACGCTTTTATCCCGCGGCAGTTTGTGTAAATCTTTGTTTGCCCAATGGATCAATGACCCCAAAGCGCCGCCACTTTTCGAACGTCTAATTTTACGTCTGGAGTTTCTACAACGTCTGGGGATTCAACCTGCCCGAGATCAGTCAAAAAGCCATTCAAACATTCATTTGAATAAAGTTCTATGTAGACTGCTAATGGCGTTTTGGGGTTCTACACATTTTCTGGTCTGCAAGCCCGCTTAACATGATGCGGGGTAAATGTTCTAATAGATCTTCCATCTTCCCGATATGATTCGACTACGGAGAAGCTTGTTTTCTATCAAGGTTTCTCTGATCGCACTGCTGAGCTTAACAATTGTGCTCAACATCACAACACGACCCACTTCCAGTTCCGCTCCGGACCAGACAACAACGGATGTATCGCTCTTGAGATCCATCGTCCGACGGATATTCGGTTCGGGAAGTTTATCACGAGGTCTGTCGGTCGGAAGCGCAAAAATACGCGTGGCACTTTCCGGTTGCGGAAGCAGCCTCATGTTGGCCTTGAACGCCGTCAAATCTATTCTAATTTCGACTAATGGAAATAGCCGCATATCTGTCTTCTTCTTCACCGAGAAGAGGAACCATCAGTATGTGCGGCGAAGATATCAATACTTCTCCCAGTCAGCTGCCTGGAAGGGGAACTTATTTTTGCATGTCCTCGCACCGACCTTCCCGGGTATGAACACATCGGCTGACAAACGACGTTGGATGGCCATGTGGAAACCCTGTGCAAGTCAGCGGCTATTTCTCCCGGTAAAATTTGTAAGCGTTGGTAATCGTTTATACTCACGTATACTCACAAATGAAATGAAATTATTGTGTGAATTTTACCCTATTTTAGACTGATATTATCTAAAATTCAAGCAGCGGATGCGCCCTAATTTTACACCTTGAAAATTGAAGAGCATTTTTCTTTCAGAGGGCACTTCACAAATTTCCACTGATGATTCATTTTCGTTTGCTTCAAAAATTGTACCTGTCTGGCGATCATGATTGTACTTCATCTCATTTAAAAAATATGATTCTAATCGTTGAGTTAAGGCAATTAATAACTATTTCTAACTGTCAACTTATCGAACACGAAAACAGGAATTGTCGAACCGTTATCGTCGGGTTAATTGGGCATCACCCAACCCAAATGCTTCTCCCTCTCCGACAATGAATCCTAGACAAAACTAGCTCCCCCATCTAGTACTATCGCAGGACTCTTTACCCTTCTTCCCCTTCTTCCATTCTAGAGGGTTCTGTAAAATGGATGCAGCACACTCTTTGGTTTACACCACAAATCAGAAAATATACCTCGCCCCCCATTTGCCGTAAAATTGCCGTATAGAAGCTGTTAGCATTGCAAATACTCTTTCCATTTGGTCTCTAGTCCCTCAAGGCCTTGTTTACACTGTATGTTTTGCTTCTTATCGTACAATAGGATATATTGGCTTCGGAGGATTCCATCATCTACGTGGACGCCGATATAGTTTTTCTGGGCGCCGTTGAGGATCTCTGGAGACAGTTTGAGGAAATGAACGAAACGCAAGCAATCGCTATGGCCAACGAGCACGAAATCGGAATGGAGTCGGAAGCTTATTATAATCGCCATTCGAAGCTACCATTCTTCGTACCGCCACTTGGTGAGCAAGCAGCTTTGTAAAAATGAAAAGAAATGATCAGCCGCAGACAATTTCTTTATTAACTTCCCATTCTCCATTCATTTGCACAGGCGTTAATTCAGGAGTGCTTTTGATGAATCTGACAAGGTTGCGCTCTAGCAACTTCACGTGGGAGATTATCAGGAGCTACACCAAATACCAGCAGAAATTGAACTTTCATGACCAGGATTTGCTCAACATATATTTGTATGAACACCCAGGTATGATAAGTTTGTCAAATTATGAATCATGCTCATTACCGGTAATAAAAAAAGCAAATCTATTGTGGGTGTAAGCATTGAAAATGAGTGTCCGTGTGAATTAGTTAGGTAATGCGGTTTCCTGCGAATAAATTCTGCATAGATTTGCAATTAAATCAGTTACATTTCTACAAAATTTCCGGACCTGTCCAAGCGTAAGAGGGATACATTTCAGCACGTATTTACTTTCGGGAACATATACTCACCTAGAGAGAAATATTGCTACGCTAATTCCGGCTACGTTTCAGTCCACAAATGAGTATCAAACACTCGACGAAAAAGTTAAATGTCGGTCACCTTTTTACAGAGAACTTCTACCGCCTGAATTGCTCTTGGAACTACCGCATGTCGCACTGCATCAACGACACAAACAACTGCCACAGCGCAGGAACTGACGGTGTCCAGTTGCTGCACGGAAATCGGAATGCCTTTACGACGAGGACAATGGCGGAATTTCGTTTCATCGGGGATTCCATCTCGCAGGTTCGTGCAACACCAATCCGCTCTAATAATAATGTAGTCACGCTGCCTTTACGCCAAAACATTAATCTTAATCGCTTTAAATGGTAGTCACTAGCAGAGCTGTTTTAACACTGATATGGGTGATATTCTCATTCGCATTATCAGATTATGCGGTCTGGTAAAGTTTTATCACCAAGTATCATCCGATGTGATATAATATCCAACCAAATAGTTTTTCAATATCAGGAGAGAATAGAGTGAAAATAAACTGCTAGTTCAGTACTGGTCAACACCAATTTCCATATTGGGACTCAGTCTTTTTAATCGAAATAAACTTTTTAATTAACGATCCCATCCTGCATTCAATCTCAAATAGATTGGCAACACTGAAAACATTTTTGGCACCTAGGGGAGGAGCTATGGATCAGTCTTCGAAAACTGCGTCCGCAATCCCAATCCTCTTCTAGAAATATACATATCTCCGCCCCTTAAGTTAAAAAAATTGATGCGTCGATGCGAATTGATTCCAAAGTGAATCTGAGATGCGCATTGTCAAGGAAAATGTATTTCGATTTATTCATTTAATTGACTAGATAATTATTACCACTAGGTTTACAAGGCATGTTTCATTTTATTAAAGCTTTAAAAACAAATTTTCTTCGTAGGTTGATTTGAGTCTGGTCAAAGACGACGCTAGGAATTACCTTCGGAATACCGTTGCGTCAACTTTGAACGCCACTTCCTGTGGTTCTTTACTTGTTAAAGGGCTTTCAAGTTAGAGTAGAGTGTGTAATTATGTTCCAATTTTTACCTTTGAGCGTGTGCAGTTTTCCATTATTAATATTTTGCCTATACATATTATCTATAAACATGGAGCATCTACAGCAGAAATTGTTGCTCAGTGCAAATACTGATTTTCGAGCTCAATTGCAGTTCACAAATGTTGGGAAATTCACCACTTCGCAGTTGCTGAATATATTGTCAGCCGTCGTCTATGATGTTGACGGTGATCGCACTTACTACAGACGCTGAATCAATGAATCATTCTGAACCACGCGGATTGCCGAACGAATGATTTTGATGAACGGTAAGCTTGTCAATATATAATTTTATGTCTCGTTCATGGGATTCCATAGGAAAGGACAGTACGAGCGGTACATTTCCGGTCTACGCTCTGATACTTCTTATTAAATCTCTGCTAACTTGTTTTGCTGTACACATCATGATTGTCTCGCGGCTATTACGATCAGCAACGCTGTACTACAAGGCTGTCTGAAAGTTCTTTCAAACATGGGAGGTCAATGACCAATACGTGGCAGCAGAAGCTTAAGAGAACTTTTGCGGTTATGGGGGGGGGTGGTGGGGGCAGTCTTGTATTCGGCTAAAAACACAAATTCTGTTTGGAATTAAAGTACTACCCCCTTCCCCCCCCCAATGGTTCCATTTGAGAGGGGAATTTTGCGTCTGAACAAAAGAACAAGAAAAAGAGTATTGCGCGGGGAAGCTTTCCAATTCCAGTCTCATATTTCGACACACTTTACTTCCTGCCCCTTGCGAATGGTTCCAAAGCATCTCTGAGGGTATTTATTGTGAAATTTTATCACGCACTTAATGAAAAGCAATTCACATCTGCTATTTCATTTTTGTAACTTGTTCTGGGGAGGTTCTTCCAAGTTCCCTCTTCGCAAAATCGCTTTGTTTCATCACTAATTTAACCTTTTTCCAATTGTAATTTTTGGAATTATTAATGTGAAGGACGTTGATCACTAGAAGTATGAAAAAAAGGCCATTAAGACTTTGCTGGTCAATGTCACAACGACAGACCCATCTGCTATTTCTAGGGATGGGATCAAATGACGAAAAGCTACATGTTGATTTGATTTGGTTTTGAAAGTCATTTGATCATTTGATTTCTTATCACTCCTTTTGCCATGAAACATGATTGAATTTGATTTGAATTTGACATTTAACATTTGATGCCATCCTCAGGTATTTCAGTTAGCAATCTGTCCAATCGAGTTCATTGCTCTACTCAAGTACGGAGCTAATAAAAAAATATTTTCAAAAAAAGATTCAGTTATGCTAAATAGATCTATTTTCTTGAATGTCATGAAGATTTGAAAAGTATTCCGTCATTTGGGGGCAATAATGACGGACCGAGTAATTATTTCACTGATTCAAGGAAACTCTTGCGCCAGCTTTTTGATAAATGTTCTTGCGTTTCCATGCACGAGATGAATGCATTGATTCGTCGCTCTGCGTTGGCAGTTGTAGCTGCTGAATGCAATCACAACTCAAATGGTTCCAAAAATAACTGAAGCGAAAAGAGCCCTCGGTAAAAGCGGAATACGGAACACCTAGACATTATTTGCAGAAAAAAATCTTTCTTTACCGGAATATTTAGGAAGATAGATTTTTAGCAAGTCT
>LRSR01005018.1:0-11486 GCA_001579985.1 Hypsibius dujardini | reverse complement strand
CCTGGAGGACGTCAACGAAGACGGCTTCATCCCGCCCGGCAACGTGTGGAACCTCGACGTCGCCGACCTCGACTTGAATCAGCTGTTTGCCAAGCTGCGCGCCGCGAAGAATCCCCATCAGAGTAGCCTGAACTTTGTGTCCAATCCGAAGGAGATTGCGCATGTGCTGACGTGTGTGAACGCCACCGGCGTCGCCAGCGCCAACAACGTCATGCGTCCGCTGGTGCAGGTCACGATGGCCGGCACGGAGTCCGAGGACGCGGACGAGCTCAATTTCGGCGCCGCCTGGAATGACGCGACGTTTGCGGCGTACTTCCGCGATGAAGTGATCCCACACATGCCGGAAGACAGGGTTCGTCTCGCTTTTTTTAGTTTAGATTCAATGGTTTTTTGTCGAATTTCCTAGACTTCAAGTAGTTCTTCTGTTGGAATTGATCGATCCCTTTTCCCCTTGGATTGTCTTCCAGAATTACGTCTTTGTGGACCTCCGATTCACCCACCTCGGCAACCTGGAGTTCGTGAAAGTGTGTCTGAACTCGGGGAAGGACATCCGGATCGTCTGCATCCCCTCTTGTCAGTCCGGCAAAATGAAGCCACTGCAGCTGGACAAGTACATCGCCGGCAGCAACGTCGAGAGCCGATGGGGCCAGTTCCTGCGGGACCATCATCCGCTGCTGTTTGTGGAACCGGTATGTTAGGATCGACATATCTTACCAGGCAGGCAGACATTCAGACAGGCAGGCAAACAGACAGGCAGGCAGGCAGGCAAGCAGACAGGCAGGCAGACAGGCAGACAGACAGACAGACAGACAGACATACAGACATACAGACATACAGACATACAGACAGACAAAACAAACAGACAGACAGACAAACAGACAGGCAGACAGGCAGACAGACAGACAGACAGGCAGGCAGGCAGGCAGACAGACAGACAGACAGACAGACAGACAGGCAGGCAGGCAGATAGGTGGAGAGACGTGTTTCTTTCGGGGAAGAGTGTAGATTTTTCTGTTTTTCGGTTCTTTTGTAGCTCTGCTTGGAGAATTTCACGGCGCATATGACATCGCTGTATCCGGCGTTCAACTTGGCCGGCGCAGTGAAGGACGGACTGGCCCGGACCGGCGCGTATCCCTTCTCCCCGGCCGTGATTGAGGCGATCCCGAAGCGGAAATTCACCGAGCGTATTTGGACGAAGGCGGACGTCTTCGCGGGGCATAAGCATCGTCTGCGGGATGTTTTAGCGGACATGGGCCTGACTGCAGCCGACGTGAGCGCTCTGGTGACGGAAGCGGACAGGCGAGCCAAGTTCAACGCCGCCGCGAAGAATAACAGCACTGCCTCTTCGGGGTCCAGTGCCTCGCCCAAGAAAAGGAAATCTGCTGACGGGAAGAGGGCGTGAATTTGTGGCAGGCGCTTTTTGGTTCCATTTTGTATCGACCTGTTTGGCTTGATGATCGGTCTTGTTGATTTCTCGAAGACGCCCCTAATTGTTTAATCGTTCTTTTTCTGTCCACAAATGGGGCGAAATTGCTTCTCCGCTGTCTCTCCGAAGAAGAAAGAACCTTTTGGACAGCCAGCAGACGTTTTGGTTCTTTTTGTTTCGCCATGGTTTATTGTGTGTTGTTGGTTTTCTTGACGGCATCTTTTAATTAATTTAATTAATTTAATCACCATCATCGTTCCTTTTTCCCACTTCTCACTCTCTTCCAGGCAAGTATAAGATGACATGGGGATCCGAGTTGTGGCACTTAGTCTCGTACAGAATGGAGCCTCAAAACATGATGGTGACGAAAGTGTTCCGAACAAAGCGAACAAAGCGAACAAAGCGAACAGGGAACGAGCGATCGGTCGTTATTAGAAAACTGCCGCAAAAAATAGCGGGATTCAACCATAAACTGACGAACCGATTCCTCGGCGAATTGTAAAAGTAATGCATGAGTGAGCCGATTTGTGGACCAAGTGGAGGGTGAGCCGAAATAGAGATTTCACCTCATACTGACTTTACCTAAGTCAGTTTTCGCCATCCTGACGTACAGTAAGAGTATTCAGAGTTCGCTTATTTGCAGCGTTTATTTCGCCATTTCAAACTCGCTAATCTCCCTGGTTTTGAAGATAAGCGAGAAAAGCAGACAAGGAGCTCCTTTTCTGTTATCTGCTCGCTAATTGTGTGCACCTGTCTTGCGAGTGGTCCATGTCAGTTGAGATTAGCGAGGAGACCGAGGTTCATGTAAGCAAGGGGGCGTGTTCTCGTATAACCGTTGCAAGGGCGTGCAAAACCAGGGAGATTAGCGAGTGTGAAATAAGCGAACGGTGAAAACCCTTTAGTGTAAATGGGTTATTCGCATTCTTATGGCGTCAAAAACTCAAAGAGTCTCCCTCTGTCTCGCACAAATCAACATAAGCAACAAAGCAGACACGGAAGTGTCGAAGTCATACGGAATACCAAGTAAATGTGGAAAAGCATCGCTTGTAAAGTGAAACACGTTCAGACGCCCGTCGTCCGCTGCGGCGGAGGAGCCCCGATTATCCGCCAACGAAATACAGAAGCGAAACAGAAAACGGTGCATACCTCCTCCTCCGAGGAAGAACCACCAAGCCCGATTAACTGCGACCTCATGAGCGAGAGCGCCGTCGCTTCCGAGAAGAATCGTCAGAGGGTTTTCGTGAGGCAACCGACGGAGGTGAGTGACGACGCCGCGACTCCGGCGAACGCGGGCGCCGCTTCCGCACCCCCGGAGATCCCTTCCTCTCCGATGTGTCGTCGCGACGACGGTCCGACCTCGGCGGCGGACTCTGCTGTTTCCGGTCCCGCCGAGGCGAAGAATCCGACGCGGAGGACTCCACATGGTCCTTCACATTCTTCTCCTTCCCGACCGGGCGCACTTTTCGCCCCCGAGAGGAATCACTGTTGCTGCTGCTGGAGGAAGAGTCGCTGCTGCTGGTCGAGGCGCTGCGACTCCGGCGAGAGGGTTTCTTGGGCGGCGGCGATTGGGAACGGTCTCGTTGGTGACGGGAAGATCTCTCTGGGGACTTTCTCCTGTCGTTGCGACTGGCTTTCCCTGCGGGGGATTTATCGCGATCGCTTCGATTTGGTGAAGAGGACCGGTTTCGGTCATTGCGGATTGGTCTCGGAGAAAGAGGCCTGTTTCGATTGTTGCTGGTCGGTTTCGGCTTCGGTTTCGGTGAGGGCGACCGGTTACGCTTTGGTGTGACTGATCTTCCCTTCCGCTCCTTACGAACGGGTTCTGGTGATCGGTTTCGGTCCTTGCGCTTGGGTTTCGGGGAAGGCGATCGCTTCCGCTCCTTGGGAACGGGTTCTGGCGAAGGTGAGGGAGACCGTTTGCGTTCCTTACGCTTTGGTGTCACTGATCGCTTCCGTTCCTTGCGAATGGGATCCGGTGACGGGGAAGGCGATCGCTTTCGGTCCTTCTTGCTGGATTTGAGTGGGGAGTCCTCCCCAACCGGACTCCGCACTCGCTTGGGGCTTTCGTGGCGTTTCTTCTTGCGCTTCACTTTCGAGTCTTTCGCGCGTTGCTCTTCCTCGTTGTTATTCCCGCTCCTCTCTGGACTCATCTACAGAACAACCACACTTGAAAATTCGTCTTTTAGTCATTCAGTTGGCCCATCAACTAACCGATCCGTCGGTGGGGCGAACGCAAACACCATTTCGATCAACGAAAAAAATTTAAAGCGTCAATGAACTAGTCAATCAATCAATCAAACGAACAGTCGATCAATCAGCCAACCAATCCACCAGTCAATCAATCAACCGATCAACCAACCAACCTACTAGTCAATCAATCAATCAACCGAAGAGCCGATCAATCGATCAACCAATCAATATATCAACCAAACAATCAATCAATCAAGCATTTAGCCGATGAATTAATCAACCCAACAGCCAATCAATCAATCAACTAAACAGTTACAGTATTGCATTCGTACGAACTTTGATTATCTTGACAGGCGGCAGATCATCCTGGGGGTCCTTCACCATCGCGTATTTCTTCTGCCGTGCCACGGCTCTGGCATCCAGCTCCCGTTGCTTCCTCGCGGGATCCATAGACGAACCGTCCACATAGCCCGCCGGAATACCGAAGGCGTCGCGGAGCTTTTGATTGCGATCCAGACTGGCCGCGGCGATCTGATGCGTTCCCGTGACGATCGGCCGGCCCGACTCATCCAACTGAGTCTGCGGTCGCTCCGAGCCGTCCTTCTCCACCAGTTTGGCGCGGAAAGCGTCCACCTTCTGATCGATGGCGTCTTGTGCGTAACCTTGATCTTCCATCAATTCCTGATAAAAGATTGACGTTTAAATAATTACCACGAAGAAATAAACCACGAACACAGTAAACATTCTAGGTATAGACTACGAGATGAGAACGAAAATATTACTAGTAATGTTGTGACTATTAAAATACACAACAGAAAATCGATCAATCAAGCAATCGATCAATCAACGACTCCACCGCGTTCACTGAAAAACACATTACAATCAAGCAATCGATCAATCAACGACTCCACTGCGTTCACTTAAAAACATATTACAATCAGCCAATCAAGCAATCGATTTACTTGTTAAGCAAACGAAGCAAAATGGCCGATCTCCTCTTTACCTGTAATTCCATGCATTTTAACTCGATTTTCCGCTTCCGCTCGTGCTCGAGGATCTCCAAATTCGGCTCGCGATTAAGCAGCGCCTCCGATTTAGCAATCTCCTCCTCGGTGCGGTAGCTGACTTTATCCTTGCGGGGTCGGACAAACGCCATGTTGCGTTGGACGTAGCCGTTGGTGCCGCTGCCGCGCGCAGTGTCCAAGCCGATTCCGTTATACATGACGCCGATGGAAAATTTCACAAATTTCCCTTCAAACGTGTGCTTGGGTGAGAATGGGAAACACAAATAAACGCCGGAAAAATAGAATTTGAAACTCGTGAAAAAATGGAGTCGAAAACGTAGAATCAACGTGCTGTACCGGGTAGGAACATTGTTCCGCTAACCATGCACGCACCACGTGGTTGTATTGCTTCAATTCAGAGCGACCTGACCACGTGCTTGCTTTATCGAATCTGGTTGTTATTAATGGCAGTCTGGTGGTGGGTATTGGCTACTCAATCAGAACTTAACCCAATCAAGGCCGCGTTTTATTTTCTTCTTTTTCTTTTTCGAAGATCTTTCTTCTTTTTCGAAGATCTCCTTCATTCAGTCTGTTGTTTTCTGCCGGTTTCATTTTTTATTTTCTCACTGTGGCGCGTTAAGTTTTCCACTGCTGTGCCCAATTCCTATTCGCGGAATGTAATTTCTACGTGCAGTAGACAAGAGGCCTTTTTGACTTTTTTATTTTAAAAAAATGGCGAACACGTCGAGATCCACGGGCAAGCACATTATCGTGCGCTACTTGAACATGCCCCTACTCACGCCGGAAAGGGGCCAGCATGATGGCGGCGTCGGTAAGTGGTTGGAGTTTTTTTAAGTAAACTTTGCGATGAATTAACTTTGAAGATTCTGCGGTTGCTTTTTTTATCCGGATTTTGAGCTTGCTTCGTCCATTGATTGATTGATTGATTAAACAGTTGATTGCGCGATCAGTCGATTGATTGATTGATTATATAGTTAATCAGTTGATTGATTGATTGGTTGGTTTTCGCTTAGGTGTTTCTTGACAGTGGATTTTGTTGGGCCTAAACCATGTCTTTCTCACATTGTTGTTTTGCTTGTTAGTGAATCCGGAAGGAATTACGTTTCGTCAGGGCTTGGTTGTGTCGGCGAATAGAGAATCAGAACCGTATCTCTTGACAGACGTCCGCGAGGCCATTAAGCAGACCTTCAACTTTCGGATGTTCGTCTTCGCCTATCCCATCCAGTAAGTTTCTCTTTTTAAAATCTCAGTTAGGCATATTTGAGAAAATAGCTCGGCTTGGCTCTTTGTGACTGACTTCTGATTTATTTGATATATTTTGTCGAGATGCCACTACATTGATTGATTGATTGACTGACTGATTGATTGATTGACTGAATTGATTGATTGATTGACTGAATTGATTAATTGACTGAATCGGTTAATTGACGGATTGATTGATTGATTGATTGACTGAATTGATTGATTGATTGACTGAATTGATTGATTGATTGACTGGATTGATTGATTGATTGATTGAATAAATTGTTTGTTTTACCGGTTGCCAGTATTAAAATTGTTTATTTTTGTCGTCGATCTTTCGGAAAAGACTCAGCTTGAAATATTTTCCTGACAGTGGACCGCCAGTGGCAGTGCCCGTCAGCCAGGAAGCCGTCATGGGCTGGCCGGAGATCGCCACGGAGGATCGCTTCCCTACGGTCTTCCTCTGTCTCCCTCCAGGTTTGCGTCCGTTGGGTCCTCAGCCGGGTTATGCTAACTGAAAGACCACACCACACGTGTATTCGCCGAATGGCATGCGACCTTTGTTTTCGTTAACCGCACGAACTTTCTTGAATTGAGTCCCGATTTCTTCTATTAATGCATGAATGCACATTAAATGGGCTGATGATTTTATTTCCCGGGATCATATTGATTTTGATTTGATTTTCATCTTTGAGTCTTTCTTCTTTCTTGCCAAGTAAAATACCGTGAAAAATAGATAGACAGATGAAGCGGCAGGCAGACAGACAGACAGACAGACAGACAGACAGACAGACAGACAGACAGACAGACAGACAGACAGATAGGTAGGTAGGTAGGTAGGCAGGTAGGCAGGTAGACATGCAGACAAAGGAAAAACGAATAGTCAGATAGACAGCTAGACGGACTTCTGGTCATTGCAGATCAGAAGACCACATTCTTCCTGACCAACCAGAAATTCGCCGTCCTGGGATCCGTCCAGATCACCGACCCTGGCGTGGATGTCGCCTCAGTTCGCCACTTCATTCAGTCCTCGGTATATTCTGGTCCCAGGCTAGGGCTAACCAATAGATAGATAATGCCTCTGGTTCTTGTTCCGAAATTTGTGTTGAACTGTTCGCTCGATCGTAGGTTCTCGGCGAGCATAGAGTGAAGTGCCTGACTCTGTCGAACGGATGCCCGATTAGTCTGGCGTCGGAAGCCACGACCACGTTGATGGAACTGTGCCGGACCGGTCACAATATCGGTGTGATCACCGAAGAGGACAGCTCCAAAGAGTGTCACACCGCTCCGTTGGGTCGCAGGTCGTCGCTGCATTGTGGCGGTGGAATGGATCAGGAGGGGAAGAGTGTCCTATCGCTGAAGATGCCGGAGAAGAGTCGTTCTAATCCGATTCAAGCGCGCGACATTTCCAGGTGAGGTGATCCAATTTTTGCAGAGCTGTGTTGAGAGCACAACTTGCTAGATAGTCAGACAAACAGACAGACAAACAGTCAGACAGACAAACAACGCCAGCCAGTCAGGCAGACAGTCACTCAGACAGACAGTCACTCAGACAGACAGACAGTCAGACAGACAGACAGACAGTCAGTCAGTCAGACAGTCAGTCAGACAGACAGAACTTGGAACCTCGCGGTGTGTTTTCTAAAGTGTTATATCGGCAGTTCACCATCAAAAGAGCGTCACCACGCCTTTGGTGGAGTCGATCCTCGACTCTCGTTTAACACGAGTAAAAATCTGCCTCGCCTTCCGTCGCCGATGACCTCCAGCACGCAGGCGAAGAAGTTCCTCATTAGTTACGTGCAGAAGGAGGGCCGCGATAAGGCTATTCTTTTAAAGGCGGAACTTGAGCTGCACGGCTGTAGCGTATTCCTGGACTTTGAAAACATCGCGGCTGGAATGGATTGGCAAGACATCCTCAACAACGCGGTGAAGACGTGCGAGGTGTTTGTGCCCATCGTGACAGACTCGTACGGTAAGATCTTCTGCAAGCATTAATTGTGAGACACGTACAGTCGTACAGACATGAACACAGACAGACAGGCAAGCAGACAAACAGACAGGCAGACAAACAGACAAACCGACAGACAGACAGACAAGCAGACAGACAGACAAGCAGACAGACCGACAAACGGACAGACAGACAGACAGACAGACAGACCGAAAGACAGACCGAAAGACAGACAGACAAACCGACAGACAGGCAGACAAACAGGCAGGCAGGCAGGCGCACAGACAGACAGGCAGACAGACAGACTGATAGATAAATAGATATCATAGTTTTGTTTTCTCGACTACTTTTCTAGAGCTAATGCGAACTAAATATATGCTTTGTCGCAGGAGAAACTTTGTGGACAAATCGGGAAGTAAAACTCGCGGACGTGATGAAGAAGGTGGTGGTAAGTTATAAAACGGAGGTTGTCAGTCAGACCGAGCGGGCGATATTGTGCGCAGGATCAGACGAATCATGTTGTAGGTGCCTGTCAGTCTAATCGACTCATGGCCTCCGTCCTGCTTGGCTATTCAGTTCTGCACCACGCAGCATGTTCGTTGGAAGTCCAACTGTGAGTGTCACTTACTGTCATTTTTGGTACGTTGTGCGTTTTAAGTGTCCGACAAGTGATATCTGAGCATGTTTAGATGATGGGGAACCGGGAAACACTCCTCCCGCCGCGCTGGAAGACAGTGTGAAGGATGTGGCTCGTGAGATCATGGAACTGTACCGAATGGTGCAACAGCAGAACGTGCCGCAGCCCATCATGACAGCGAGAGATGTTGAGACACCACCGTTTGACTTCCGGACTGCTGCCAAACGCCGGGTTAGTGTCTGACAGGTTGATACTTCGATCTTATGTCTGTCTGCCTGTCTGTCTGTTTGTCTGTCTGTCTGTTTGTCTGTTTGTCTGCCTGTCTCCCTGCCTGCCTGTCTGTCTGTCTGTCTGGTTGTCTGCCTGTCTGCCTGTCTGTCTGCTTGTTTGGCTGTCTGTCTGTCTGTCTGTCTGGTTGTCTGCCTGTCTGTCTGCTTGTTTTGGCTGTCTGTCTGTCTGTCGATCTGCCTGACGATTTTCTCATGAACTGGTATTCTGTTCAGCGTTCCACCGTCCGGAGCTATCCCTACGACACGGACAACACCGCTACCTTGCAGGAGGCCAAGAAGTCACGCGATGGTCGGCCCCTCATTGTTGTGTGCGCTCACAAGGCACAGACAGCATATGTGAGTAACAAATTACCTACGCGTTCCACATCTATTTGGCAGACATTTTGGTTTGCTTCTGACGACGTAGGTGGATAACGTGCGGGACACAATCGGGGTATCGAACTTCGATATTTGGTCCACCACGGACTCCTTGGACCTATGGCCGGACCAAACACCGCGTGAGAGCGCCGTGACGACGCCTCTGTTTGACGCCACTAATCGGCCCGACCAGCGGCTCTCCTACATGAGCAACAGCAGTCAGGACACGGTGTCCACTATTTCACCAGCCCAAAGCATCAGCGGCTGCTTGTTTCAAGAGAAGGCTGACGAGGCTGCCATTGTGGTGCTTGTTTTGTCGGCCGCGTTCGCTTCCAGCAGCATCTGTAAAAATTTCGTAGGTCCTTTTGACATTGTCTGTATACTTCGCCGTCTGTCTGTCTGCCTGTCTGCCTACCTGTCTGTCTGCCTGTCTGTCTGCCTACCTGTCTGTCTGCCTGTCTGTCTGTCTGCCTACCTGTCTGTCTGCCTGTCTGTCTGTCTGCCTGTCTGTCTGCCTGTCTGCCTGCCTGTCTGTCTGTATACTTCGCCGTCTGTCTGTCTGTCTGCCTGTCTGCCTGTCTGTTTGCTTGTCTGTCTGTCTGTCTGTCTGTCTGTCTGACTGACTCTGTCTATTTGCGCAGCTCTATTACATGGAGCGCCGAAAGCGATTCATTCCCGTCACCGTCGAGGACTTCCCCATGCCGGGTTGGATGACCACTCTCATCGGCAACAAGGAGGTCGAGGTGCGTGTTTGTTTATTGTTCCTTCCCATTTGAGTTTATCTTTACTATCGGCCCCGGTATTGGTGAAATATGTGTCTGTTGGGCATTTTCAGGACGGTAATTCATCGAAATTTCCAGACAAACTGAAGGTGAAGCTGAATCGGGCCGTGAACCTCGGCAGTCATGCCGAGTGCACTGACGAGGACCTCCTGGAAGCCAGCACTCAACGCGGCGTATGTCGTGGCATGAATTCGCCTCAGTGTAGCGTGAGTTAACTTGGCACACGTTCTTCTTTTTCCAGATGGATTTCTTGGCTCGAAATGACATTCCTCGGGAACGAACCGTCTACATCTCCGGCAGTCCTAGCCAAGGCCTGGCCTCGGCCTTTCTCAGCCGGTAATGTGGAAACGTGGTCAGACAGACAGACAGACCAGCAGACCGGCAGACAGACAGACAAACAGACAGACAGACTGATGGTCAGACTGTCTGCCTGTCTGTCTCTCTGCCTGGCTTCTTGCCTGTCTGTCTCTCTGCCTGGCTTCTTGCCTGTCTGTCTGTCTGTCTGTCTGTCTGTCTGTCTGACCATCAGTCTGTCTAACTGACTGTCTATTTATACAGAGAAATCGCATCGGAACTGGCGAGACTTCCTCGACTATGTGTCGCGACCGGCGGCTGTCTCGGCGTGGGAGAGGCTCTTAGCTCACACTTTTTGGACGTTAAAAAATCCAATTGGAACAGTCGGGGGAAGATGCCGGAGAATATCTACCACATCTTGCCGACCCGAGATGATTCAGTAAGTATTCGGATTATTACTCGCTAGTTAGTGTAACTAAAAATCGATTTTCAGAAATCAAATGTAAATTAAGTCGGATTGGGTTGAAGTTAAATTCCTTACAGACAGACATACAGACAGACAGACAGACAGACAGACAGACAGGCAGACAAACAGGCAGACAGGCAGGCAGACAGACAGACAGGCAGGCAGGCAGACAAGAAGCCAGGCAGACAGACAGACAGACAGGCAGGCAGGCAGACAGACAGGTAGGCAGGCAGACAAGAAGCCAGGCAGACAGGCTGACAGTCTGACCATCAGTCTGCCTTCTTGTCTGTCTGTCTGCCTTCTTGTTTGTCCGTCTGTCTGTCTGTCTGACTGTCTTGTTAGTCTTAATCATCTATCTTAAATTCTCAAAAATATTTTACTTAATTCACTTGTGATACAGAAATTTGCCTGTGAATGACGTGTCTTATTCAGAATCAACTTGATGTCGCGGATCAGAATCCAGACGGCAGTTTCAACCCAGCCGCGACCGGCAAAACCTTCTTTTTCGGCAAAAGTCTCCGGGAACGAGAAACGGTTGTGGGCCGGTATTTTCGGGTCTGCATTCTCATTGACGGTGAGTTCGCCCATTCATTTGCCCCCACCGGTCCATGTTGACGAACCCTCTGTGTTTGGCTGTAGGCGACAGTCACGCTGCGCATGAGGCCACCGAGGCCATGTGGGCGGATAATGTCGTCCTGCCTGTTCTCAAAAGCGGTGGTGCTGCGGGAGGGGACTTTGATTTCCGCATGGATAAGGTGTGAACCGGTAGCGCGACAGACAAGCAGATAGACACACGGGCAGACAGACAGACAGACAGACAGACAGACAG
>LRSR01005015.1:0-22108 GCA_001579985.1 Hypsibius dujardini | reverse complement strand
GGTGGCCGCAGACATGGCATCGTAACCGGTGACATCATCAGTTTGGCGGACCATGTTGCTCAATTCAGCGAGCAAGTCCATGGGACGGTCGATTGCGGTGAGATGAAGAAAAGCGTCCGTTCGGTCGATCATTCGACTGACGTTGACGCGAAGATGATGATTGGTTGCCGATTGTGTGGGTCGCATGAAAACCCACGTACCGTTGCGGAACTGATGAGGTTTTCCCTGAAAATTAACAATTCCGTTAATCCAGAAACAGGGAGATGGTCTAGGGTGAAGGGTGAACCCATCACGAGAGATGGTGTAGGTTACGTTTTCAAGCGTAACAGTTGGTTGAGGACCGCAATTTGTGGTCACGGATGAAAAGGTGACTGGCACTGTTTGGCAAAGATGGAGAACGGCCGATTCACCGTAACTTCGCACGGAAGTACAGTGTGGTTGGTCAAGAGCGCGACCCGCGAGAACGCCGGAAGTGGCGGACAAGTCGACGAGTTGGTTGAGTCGGCTATTATCAGCTAGACAGGCGAGATGATTGAGTTCGGCAGAAATCTGTCGTTCTTGGTGTGTTAGAAGGTCGGTGACATATTGAAGGTGGAGGGAAAGATACCGTTCACTTTCCAAACCTGATGCCCTGGGGAGGGTAGAATTCCAGGAGTTGCCGTTGTCATTACTGGCTGGCGTTCGCGGAGCGACTGTTGCTTGTGACGATTGAAAGGATGGAATTTGACGTGGAGCTTGGTGTTTCCGTACCACGTACGACATGTACAGGTCGGAGTGACCGATGACTTCGGTTCCACGGATGCCGTCGTTTGGACAGAGGTTTGTCACGTTGCCGAAATTGATGATAAAGTCAATTTGTGATTTCGGATCACGTAGACGTGCTACCTGGAAAGTTGACGTGTTTCGTAGCTCACCATTTCCGCTGGCTACGAGGTGGTACTTGCAACGGTTGGACGGTCGTTGGTCGTGGAAGTAGGTGGGTTTGGATCGGCTCCAGACGTACGTTCCTTGGGCGAGGATGGCGTGCCCGAACGTCGTCGAGTTGGAAATGGGTCCGGTGACGGTGTGGACCTCGCAGTCCTCACACTCCGTTTCGAGGGTAACGCGTTCGATGAAGCAGTTGAGAGCTTCGGCTTTGATGGTAGAGTAATATTTCCACTCCGGATGAGGTGACTCGAGGTAGACCCAGGAGGTACCTTCCTTCACCATGTTATTGAGGCCACAGCGCTTGGTCTCAATGAGCTTCCAACACTCCTCCGCACTCATGAGGATGGTGCGATGGATTGGGGTCGTATCGTACCCTCCGAGTAGGAATGTGACCATCTGTTCGCCTTTGATGAATTGTCGGCAGACGTGGCTGGGGAACTGCTTCCTCTGGCTGTGCTGGCTGTACAGTTGGTACCGTACACGTACAGACACAAGGTCTTGTGCCGGAAGGCTGCAGCGGGACTGGTGTCCCAAGTTGAGGACACCGACGTATGCCGGGGAACGGCAGTCGCACGCCTCCATCGTGAATGCTGCGGCGGACCCGACAAGGAGGAGAAGTAGAGCCCACATGACCGACTTGGTGATCGGTGGTCGAGGAGACTTGAAAAGTTGCCGGCGATAGGGAGCAGCCGTTGTCCTCGAAGTGGTCGTGAGCCGTGGCTTTTGACGAACTGAAAATTCGGAAAGAAGTAAATAAGACAATTGAGTTTTCTTACCCGAAATCTTCCGCAGGTCGGAGCAGGGTCGATGTGGACATCCGCCGTTCACGGCACAGGATCGATGATAGAGATGGTGCGAGAGGCACCGTTCCGTCGGATTGTTAGTGCTGCGGCGTGAGCCGAGGTCGACGAATATATCTTCGTCGCAAACGCAAAACTGATGACGGATGTAGCGGTCGAAATGAATCGGGCACACATTGATGCGGGTGCTTTTATGGAAAAGTGAAGACCGTTCAACGGGTTCTCGGCATGTGACACCAGGGCCGATTTGGATTTGGCACAAAAAGTGATGATCCGGATCGTTCATCAACGCCGTCCGGCTTGATAGAACAGTACCGAGGTCGGTAAACTGATGAGGCGCGTGATTGGTACAACAATCACACACAAAATGGCGGTCAAAGTCCTCCATGCGAACGGTGCTGAGAAGAATTGGGGTGGTGCCTTGAAGGTCGCGGACGAACAAAGGTTCGATGAACGGCAGCACTGCTTTGAACAACAGGCTCCGGCATGATCGACGAGTGTCGCCATGACCAATGACCTTGCAGACGGTCATGACGGTAGTGACAAGCGGAATCGCTTCCAAAAAGAGTTCGAGAGCCTCCTTATGGGCCGGCAGATGAAAATTGGTTTCAGGGTCGTGCTCCCAAAGGGTTAAAAAGAAGGTTTCAATAGCGAAACTACGTTGGAGGTTGACCTCGATGCGGAACAGAACTTCACCAGTTTCCGGACTGAACTTTGTGAAGTTGATGTAGGGTCGTCGCGGAACTGGAGGATTCCACATCCTGTTGTAGAAGAGGTTCCTCTCCCGAGCCAGCTTTTCGGCCAGATGGAAGCCTTTGTCGGGTAGATTGCAGACGTAGTGGAGGCAGCGGTCCTCTTGACGGAGTTCGAGCGAGTGGCCCTTCGGACACGTCGCCAGAGTGTGGTCGTCTGGTCGAAAAATACCACACTCACAAAACAGATGGGTCGTGTGTTGCAAGTGCCCTTCGGCACAGAATTCGAAGATGGCCATGTCGGCCGAAGAAGCAAAAACCCCACAAGGACACCGTAGATGCTTCAGAGCGTCGGTGTGATGCTGGGTGCAAAAGTAAGTGGCCCCTGCCGTCTGCCCCGTAAAGACGGCAAATCGTTGCGCGAGCACGGAACATTGCTGCACGCCGTCCATCCCTTCGATGGCGGCCTGGCAGGTGCGGTCATCCGTCCCGAGTCGGTAAGTGAGGCCCAGGCCATCTTTTGACAGGGACGCCGGAGAGAAGGTGCTGGAGCAAGCACAATGTTGATTGTGCAGACTGGTAAGAAATTCAGAGGTCAGACCTTCCAGTAGGAGGTACATGGTGACGGCAGTTTCGGTGAGGGTAGCACAATCATCTCCCATCACCTGGGCGATGTGATGGATGGCGGAGTAGAGTGGCCGCTCCGCATAGAAGGTCGGAAACATATTTGCCAGAATGCCGTTTGCAGACGATTTTCCGACGACGGCGGCCAGCCGAGTGCGCAAGTTCGGGGCGGCGTCGGTCGCTTGCTGGTCGTCGGTGTCGGTAATGGTGTTGGCGGTTGTGGGATTGGACATGTAGAATGGGTGTTGGTCGCGGAGGTGAGCCGGTGGTCGGAACATAACGGTGGTCAACGTCGTCGGATCACGAGACGTCACCAAGTTGAGGGGATCGTGGTGGTTTGAAGGGCGGTCGACGGAGAAGAGGAGCTGGGTTTCAGGGTTTGCAGCAAAGAAGATATCGGCGGGCCGGTAGCGGAGGACGGCGGAACGGAGGGTCATCTGGAAAATTGATATACAAGTATTAAGTTGGATATCGTTTTGGCCGCCAGACATTTCTTTTTGGTCTTATTGCTACGAATGGTCTTACGATTGCTTCAACCTCATCTTCCTCTTCAACGTCCTCATCAGACTTCACTAGTTCCGAAGTGAGTTTTATCTCCCGGGCTTCGGAGTTTTCGATCATATCAAAAAGCAACGGGTCGCTATTTTCAAAGAATGATGGTTCGATCGGTTCGTTAGCCACATCATCAGGCTCGTCTGCGAAGTGGACATTTCCGTCCCCCTGGCCGTCAGTTTCGACCGGCATGGGCGCGTCGTCATCGTATCTCGAGATAAAAGGTTTCAATCTCTTTACGTGTACGACGGACTCTTGATTTCGTTCCTGAAGGTGTTTAATTTTATAATTTACTTCACCAATTTTTTCAATTACTTTCCAAGGTCCGTGCCAACAATGCAAAAATTTTGTGGTCAACCCCTTGACCTGTTTTTTACCCTTCAACTCCCGTTCTCTCAACTTGGGAGGTGACCACAATAACACGAGGTCCCCCACAGAAAAGAATACTTCTCTGTGTTTCGCGTTAAAGTACGGCGCCTCCTTGTCATGGCTTGCGTTGACTCGCTCCTGAACGATCTCTCGGGCTTTGGCCAGCCATTCTTGTGTTGCTTCGGCATACTCGTCGAGGTCAGCCATCTGTTCCAGTCCTTCGTTTCCCAACGCGACGTCGATCGGGAAGACAGGAACGCGTCCGTAGACGAGTTCGAACGGTGAAAATTTCGTCGTCTCCTGTTTGCAGGTGTTGAGGTACCAGGTCACGTGCGGTACCATGCAATCCCAGTCGCGATGATCGGATGAAACGTAGTGGCTCAAGGCCACTGCGATGGTCCCGTTCGTTCGTTCTGTCAAACCATTGGCACGAGGATTGTAAGCTGTCGTGGTGGTGTGGGAAGTACCCAATAGTTTGAGGATCTGTTGCATCAGCGACCCTATAAACGGCGTTCCTCGGTCCGACACCAAAACGGCCGGTGCACCGTGGCGTAGAGCAATCTGCTCCACAAAAAAGGCGGCGGCAGCGGCGGAGGTTTGGGCCTTCACAGCTCGCGTCTCCACCCACCGGGTGAGCAGGCAAGTTGCCACGAGTAAAAATTTGTTGCCCCGTTTGCTGGTTACCATCGGTCCCATGTAGTCGATGCCGACCGCGTGGAAGGGTCCGGCAACCGGGATGGGCTGAAGAAAACCGCCTGGTTTGACCGGTGGATTTTTCTTCATCTGACATGCTTCGCATGAGCTGACGTAGTCGACGACTTGGTTCAAGCATCCCTTCCAGAAGTATTTGTCGTGCAGTCGGGCATAGGTTCGCGCGATGCCTTGATGACCACTATCGTCGTGGGCTGATTGGATGAGGTCTTTTTGCAGGGACTGAGGAACGACCAGCAAGAACCATCGACGTCCGTCACGGATGACCATTCGATACAGTAGATTTCCTTTGACGATGAAGAACAGAATTTTGTTTCTGTAAGTCGGTGAGTTGGTCGGTCCACGAAGGACCCTCAAGATGCCGCGGCAGAAGACGTCGTCCTCCTGCATTTGTTGAATATTGCTGGTCGACTTGACGGTCAGACCACCGGAGAGCACTTGATTTGTCGGTACGTCGTCATCATCGTATGGGTATCGGGACAAGAAGTCCGGCACGGAGTTCTCCCGACCGGGACGGTACAGTACCTCCATGTGATACGGCCGGAGGAGCTCCACCCACCTCGCCAGCCGACCCTTCGGGTTTTTCAGTTTCAGAAGGCCAACCAAGGCGTTGTGGTCGGTGACGACCTTGAAGAGTTTTGAGCCGCCGACGTAAGAATGAAATTTTTCGGTTATGGCCCAAACGACGCCTGTGAGTTCCAACTCGCAAGCCGAGTAGTTCCGTTCGGCGGCTTTGAGGGTTCGACTGGCGTATGCCAAGACTTCAGGTCGTCCGTCCGACATCTGAGACAGAACCGCACCCAATCCGAAGGTTGACGCGTCGGTTTCTAAAACCAGTTCCAGCGCCGGATTAAAGTGGCCGAGGATCGGTGCGTTGGTTAGCATGGTTTTCACCGTTTGCCAACTGGTTTCGTGTGCGTCGGTTCACTCGTAGGTCTCACCTTTTCGAGACATTTTGATGAGAGGGTGGGCGACCGTGGCCAGAGCCGGCAGATACTTGCTGTAGTACATGACGGTGCCGACGAAGGACCGAACCGCAGCCGCGTCCTTCGGACGTGGTGACATGAGAACCGCCATCACCTTGTTTTGATTGACGGAAATTCCTCTGGAGTCGACGGTGTGACCGAGGAAGTCGACTTGCGGTCGGGCGTAAAAGCATTTGCTGGGCTTGATTTTCAAACCACTGTTCTCCAGCCGACGGAGCACCTCTTCCACGTGCTCCACGTGTTCGTCAAAGGTTTTGGAGAAAATTTGGATATCGTCTAAATAGACAGCGCACGTTTTCCACTTCAAGTCGCCGAGGACCTCTTCCATTAACCTACAGAAGGTAGCCGGGCTGTTGCAGAGGCCGAATGGCATCACCAAAAATTCGTAGAAGCCATCCGGGGTGCGGAAGGCTGTTTTGGCAATCGAGGCTTCATCCATCTTGACTTGCCAGTAGCCTGAACACAAATCGATTTGTGTGAACCAAGAGCAACCTTTCATCGCGTCGAGACATTCGTCGATGCGTGCCAGGGGGTACTGGTCCTTGACTGTCCGCTGGTTGACGTCACCGTAATCGACGGCGAACCGCAGGGTCCCGTCTTTCTTCCTGGCAAGGACGACGTTAGAACACCAGTCCGATCCCAGGCATGGTCGAATAGCCTTCATGGCCAACATTTCAACCTCTTGTTTTCGGATTTCTTCCTTTTGCCAGTGGGCCTTTCGTCGCAATGGTTGACTGACGGGGCGGTGGTCGAGGGTGTCGATTTTGTGGGTGATGAGGCTGGTACAGCCGATTGGTGCGGACGGTGTCGGAAACACCTTACCCCGCCGTTGCAACATCTCGATGTAGCTGGTTTTTTGTTCTGGGGAACACTTGGGTCCCACCTCGATTTTGTCCCACGCAACTTCGGGTTCGTCGATCGGCGACATTCGATCAAATTTCTTTGCGCTCGGACACCAGATGGGTAAATCCTCCCCATCATCAGTGGCGGCTTCCGCGGCGCGGTCAGGGTAGAGGATGGTTCCTCTTGTCGTCGGTGGTTGAGTTCTCCCGTCTCCTGCCAATGTGGCGTCGTTGATAACGGCTTCGCCGTTGTCAGGGGGCGTTCCGCTCACGTCGGACCCATCAGCTCTTGGCTGATCCCGGGTGTCTGTGACAATGCTTTCCATCTCACCGGACGGTCCTGCACTCCCGTCACGCCCAACAGTCAATGACTGGTCAGTCAAGTCTTCCGCGACGGTGACTCGGTCGGTCCCGCCGCAGGCAACAGTCGCCTCTATCTTACGGAGGTCGACCGGCACGGTGACAGTCGCGGTAGCGTCCACCCGCTCCGGACTCCCGTCACCGTCGTGGAAGCGTTGATTATTGATATGTTGATTATTGATGTGTTGATTATTGCTGAGTCGACCAGGCAGTCGTGTAGTCTCCGCAACGCCTACCTCCTTCTCCAGTGCAGCGAGCTCTTCCGCCCGGAGTCGGGGTAGTGGTGGTCGGAACGTGGGACAAGCGAGGACCCGGCCGGAGTCCATGGCCAACCCTTCTGGGGCGACCGACACGGTGGCTTCGGAAACTACAGGGCTTTCTTTTTTAATAAATATGGGATTAAATGATTTTAAAAAATAAAGGGGAATAGGTTGCAGGGACGGGGTTTCGGGGTTTGAAATTGTCAAATCTTTAAAATCGATCAAAAATGGGGTGTGTCTCAAACAATCAGTCCCCAACAACAGATCGAAGGGAAAACCCGCGATAACTCCACAGGGCCCCGTCAATCTAAAGCCTAGAAAATCGATTTCAATTTGACACGCAAACGGAATTGTCATCCGTTCACCAGATACGGTATGTACCGTCGGACTTTTCCAGGGGTAAACATTCAAAGCAAATTTTTTGGCAAACTCCGAATTAACTAAAGTTATTCCGGAGCCGGTATCGATTACACTTTTCGCAGCGTGATTATTAATATTTATCAAACAGCTCAAGGCGCCTACGTTCTGCAGACGTCTCAATGGCAGAGGTCCGTCCGTCAGGTGAGCTCGTACACCCACGGACGAACTCAGTTTAAATTGTTTGGCTGCTGCCACTGACCGAACTCTAGCTGCTGCTGTCCGACCGGTTCGGGACCGGCGTAAAAAGTAGCGGTCTCGGTCGAAGGTAGGGCCGGAAATGAGGGGCCAGTTTGAACGGCCTGCACCGTTGCCGACTGTTCCAACTGAGGGAACATCTGTTGGGGCTGGCCTGGAGCGATCGGTGGTTGGTACTGTCGTGGCTGGTACGGTAACTGATTCGACATCGGCGGCTGCTGCTGGGATGTCGGATACGAAGAAGCATATCTGGGAGGTGGTGGTCCGTAGCTGGTAGGCCGTTGGAACCATTCTTGACGGTTGGGGTTGAGGTTTTGGAACCCTCCTCTTCCTCTTCCGCGGCTTGCACCGCGGCCAGAGCTGAGGCATCGAACGGAGACGTGTCCCACCTTCCCACAGGACCGGCAGATTGGGCGGCCATCCGGAGCCCACTGGTTGTTCGGTGGTTGCCGACGGGGCTCATTAGCCTGCAGTTTTTGTTGTTCCGCCTGCTGTTTGAGGAAGGCGGTCAGCTGATTTTTAAGGTCGGCGACCTGCAGCTCCAGATTGGTCTCCTTCACGGTGGCGGCGACCTGACTGGTAGTCGTGGCGGAATAAACGGTGGTCGACGCCGGTGAGGCGAGTGAAGATTTCATTGCCATCAACTGAGCCTTAGCTCGTTGGGCGTAGTCGTATTTCCTTCCGACGTCTCGGAGTCGATCCTGGAAGGTGATGACTGTGTTGGGCATGTCGGTTACGAACTCTGACTTCAGATGTGGTGGGAGACCTTCAAAAAGACGGATTGCCTTCTCTTCTTCGGTAGCGTGAGGGTTCGTCTCGTCGATGTACCGTAGTCGGTCGTTGACGTATTTGAGCGGATTGTCCTCGGCTTGCATCACTCCGGCTCCGAGGAGGTCGTAATCGATTCGGCTTTTGCCGAAGGTTCGAAGGAAAAGTTTCTTCAAGACGTCCCAATTGGTGATGTGTTTGTGGTTATTATGCCAGTGGAGGGCGTTGCCGTCGACCGCCAAATACATGTGGCGAATGTAGTCATCGTTGGACCACTTGTGAAGGTAGCCGCAACGCTCAAAGCGCAAGATGAAGTCGTTGGCGTCTTCGTGTAAGGCTGCGAAGAATTTCGGGAGATCCCGAAGACTGACGGTTTTCTGGTTCTTGACCTGTACGGCCTTGAAAAGGGTCGTCAAGTCGTGCATCGTCATGTTGACGGTGTCGTCCTCATCCTCGTCGACAACGCTTTCGTGATCCTTGCCGTCGTCCTCATCCTCGTCGACAACGCTTTCGTGATCCTTGCCGTCGTTCTTCACTCGTTGGTCTGGGCGCTTGTCGCTCTGGCTCGCGTTGACCTTTCCTTCTCGGTTGTTGTCCTCTCTACCTCGTCCGTCGTCCTTCGGTGCATCCGCTTCTTGAGACATTCTGTGGTCGTTGCTCTGTCGTTGCCGGCGCTGTTGTTTTTTGTTCGCAGAGGATTGTCTTGCTTGTTCGGCTGCCGAGGGCAAGTGTTGCCCTTTCGATCGGGTGACTCTGCTGTTGATGACCGGTGTTGGATTCCTGATTGGGTCCAGGTCGTTGTTGACGACCCGTCGGGTCGGTTCACAGTCGGTCGGTGAGTGATCGAAATCAATCACTGTTTCAATGAATTGTTGTCCCGTTGGCGAGAGATGTGGAGGTCGAACGTCAGTTATTCGACGCGGACTGAACACGTCGCAACCTTCGGACCCAATTGATGGGTCTAGAGGTTCAATTGTCGAAAACAAGGTCGATCCCGTCGGATCGTCAAGGTCGAGGAAGGTCGAACGATAAACCCTCCAATTTTAATTCTTCAGTCTATTCAATCAACAATCAAGCGAGTCGACCCTGCTGGGGAGAGAATTTTATGTGTGGGTGGGGTAATCATATTTTGGATACACTTTTAAATACTGAATTGGCACTCAACAAGAAATACATATATATTTTTTTTTTGCTTTTAAACGGTATTTTACGTCAAGGGGTCGATGACGAATTTCACTCCTACTGTATTCCAGCACTTACATTTTCGCGTTGTCGAGAGCGGTGTTCGTGTTCCGCGACGATTGTCGGCTTTTCCGGCGGGAAGGGATTTTCGCGATCCATTGGTCCTCCGGCAGTAGACGATTCAAAGAAGATGAAGGGAGAGTCCGGGGTTGGGCGATCTGACTGTCGGTAGTCAGAAGACTCTTAGGTGGCTCCAATTTGTCGCCTCTACTTTCTACTGCCCGAAGGCCAACGTAGGGAAGAGACCGGAAGTGGAGGTTTCGTATTAATCGGAGACAGTTGGCACTACATAGATGGAAAGAGCAAACGATGAGGAGCGGGAGCTCCGAAGGGAAAAAGGGAAAGGAAGCGATGAAGACCCAAAGACTACTGTAGAAAAATGAAGAGCTAGACTGACTGACTGTCAAAACACACGCACAGCACGAGTCTATCAAGTAACGAACCGGTCGCGGCACACAGGCTCGCGCCGATAACAATCAACCAGCCGAACACTTCCGGTTCGGCTGTGCTTCCAATAACACACCACCACATAACAAGTAAACACACCGGAGTACATGAGCGGTGAGCAATGACTACGTGGCGGACGATTGAAGTCTACCAGTCCAGTCATGAAAATACCCGCGACAGCATCGAGAAACTTACACCCACCCACCATAGGGACATCACATACACAGTGCAATGCGTACTGCGGCTAGGTTCTAACAATGGAATTTTGCAACTCTCCAACACGAAATCTTGCACTATCTTTAATTTTAACGGATGCGCATAACTTAGTTATGTTTAATCCGTAGAAAAAAAGCAAACGATTTCCACCCAACCTTTTTAAAAAACAAAAAACTCTTTTCGCGGTGGTACATAGAGGGCGCTTTCAATGTTACCATACAGCGCGTCGATTGATTGCTGCATTATAGAATATAGCACATAATAAAAAACCGTCGGTCTATACTGGAAAATTGTAGCGGTTTTGTTGAACTCTAACTGGTGCACAACGCAAACTTTACAAAAACAAAATCAAAAATGAAACAATGAGTTAGTAACGAAAAAACATTCACCAAACATTAATTAATAACATTACAAAAATGGTTACAGTGGTAAAAATGTTCGAAACAAAGCGTAACTTTGCACCAAGCGCAAATAAAGTCAAACCAAGTCTCCAAATAACCAGGATGCGACCACCCCACTCGCCACATTTCTCGAAACCGTGGACTGCTAAACTGATTATGCACCAGCGACTGCAGTTTCAACACTGCATTCCGCTGGTGTAGTTCACATTCCGTTCCGTCTCGAAAATGTGGTCCCAAATTTTGCGAATAAAAGACTTTCACAACCGAAAGCCATAAACATCTAACGGCTGACAGAGCGGCGTAGTTTTCGGTGGCACCGTAACGATCTGGACCTCTCGGCCTTTCGGTGTGGCAGCGTCCAGCAGCTCTTGATTTTTGTAGGTTGACCAGGAGTCAATGACGAGGACAGTCCGATCAACTACATTGGGGAAGAACACATGTTCCAACTACACTGACAGATGTTCCTTCTGCATTTTGCCGGAGTTCGACCCGTTACGAGAATGTTTGAAGCTGTGAAGAGGCCCTGCTGCACTTGAGGACCGAAACTGTTGCCAGTTATCTTTTGCATAACAATGAAAAGAGGACTAAGGAGCTTGTCATTGGCGTCGATGGTTACCATAATGGTGTACAAGTGGGTCATCTTGGTGATGGACTGGACGCATGCTCTCACTTTTTCCAAACCTAAAGAACAAAAATGCGACAAAAAATGTAGTAAAGATTACATATTCAAGTACACTTAACTCTTTCACACTATACATTTCGAATTTACTGTTCCGAAATCATTTTTCAAAAGCTTACTAATTGCATAAGCGTCAATTGAAAAGTTACAAGCAATTGTGCAAACTTCGCGTGCGTTAAGTCCTGCCCAAATGAATTTCGTATTCGAATCCGCTCTGATCAGCATTCAGAACACACTCCGGTCCATACACCAAGATCAGGCCCTTCACGTGCTTTACAAAGTCGGCAGCTGCAATCTATGGGTCAAGTTCATCTTTCACCATCTTCTTGGTAACGTACTCGGTGATCTTGCGGTCGACAATAATGTGCATCTTTTTAAACTTCAAAATCCAAGACTTGGAAACACGGAAACCACTCAGCTCCACAGAAGTTGCAGCATCGCGAGCCCATTTTGTTAAATCGGCATCGTGTATAATAGCAAGTTCAGCCTCAACCTGCAATAAGCCAATCAACCGCAGATGTTTATATTACTACTTTGAGAGAAAATATCTTGCGGCTTAGAAATCAATGAATCAAGGAAAGGAACAACCAACCTTAACATACGCTGCTTTGGTGATTTCGCAAATTCGTTTCATTTTTCCAGTTCTCGATTCCAGGTTGAGCTGCCTCGCCCAGTCACACAGCATTAATCGATTTTTCACTTTGCTGAACTTGTACCTTACTGTTGAAACGGACAAATACTTTTTCTTCCCAGATTTCTAGTACGCCACAGCCTGCATTTTATATTCCATCGTCGGAGCATTATTCCATCCAGAACCTCGAGCAAGATTTCCTTGATCGCAGTTGGGCTCAAAAAGCTCATGAGAAGATGGCTCGGTGCCAGAGTGATCATCTGTGTCTAGCAGTTTGTCGTCAAGGGTGAACAGATCTTCGTCGGTTACAGATATGTCATCTGGCAGGCCATTTTGATAAATGAGTTCCACATCATCAACATCCATGTCGAAGAAAAAACAGAAAAAATCCTTGAAAAGACCTACACACAAACGGAAGCTAATGAGAGATAGACTTATTGTTTAAGCCCGTTTCCGTGACTTAAATGCTCGTGAGGTATGTTAATCCATAACTTTTCAATCATACAGTAAAGTGCGTTTGCTAATGCAGAAGGACAACGATCAATTAATCAATTGCGTCTTAACAGCTTGGAATCGGTAATGTTTTTAGGTGTAAGGAATAGACCAATCAATCGACGTAATGTATTCAATGAAGATCTCAACGTCACTCCTGTGCGGCAGACATATTACTTCACAGGAAGAAATATAATGTAGGTAGTGCAGTGAAGGAGTGAGTCGCCTGCTCTTTTACTAACTTGTTGGTCGTTTCGGCTGCAAGATATTTTTCATATTTTTTCTGGCCCTCAAATCGATTTTATATGCGGGATTTTCTGAGATGTTTACCATCTCAAAACTGTGATGTGATGATTGAGAACAAAATAAAAATTCGCTACACCGTACAGACTGTTCGAGCGCTTGTTTTTCCTGGGGTGCATGGAGTAGGCTAGTAAGATGGCAAAACAGGAATTATAGGATGAACGAATGAAATTTTCGTTCGCCCTGGAGCAGTCTACCAACCTGGGCTGCTCCTCCCGTTTGCGATCCCAGCTGTCTTGTAGCCGTGTTCGTGCTCAACATGTTCGATCTAGTGGCAAACGAATTCACTTCTTGATTGGCTTGATTGACACTGGAAGCGGAGCCGGGACCAATGCAACAGCGTTACCGGCTGCGGCACCTTGACTCTGTCCTGCACCCGATCGCTGGAATTGTTGACTATTTAGCAAGCTCGATTGCTGCCACTCCAATAGTAAACTTCGAGGTCCAGATTCCAGAGCATAAGGTAAGAAATTTTTAATGTCCAGCTTTCGAATCGAAATTCGAATTCTGTGACAACCACATTGACTTAACCGTACAATTCGTGAGTTCCCACATCCCCATAGCAAAACAGCGAAAATTTCGTCACTTTCCATAAATTGCTGTCTAATATCGATCGAGACTCGATCGCAAAACTCCTCGGATTTGAGCTTTTTTAATGTTCGACTTTTTGGGTTTTAAAGAACTACTTTTTTTCTGAATGATCAACGTTTTTTCTAACATTGAACGTTATTTTATGCTCTGCCAGATTCTGCACATGGACTCTTTTTGGTAGAGAAAATTTCAGGTGACTATTGAAAACAGACAAACAGAAGGCAAGCAAAAAGGCAGACAGACAAGCAGACAGGCAAACAAGCAGACAGGCAGACAGGCAGACAGGCAGGCAGGTAGGCAGGCAGGCAGGCAAGCAGATAAACAAACACACAGACAGATACACAGATATGAACATGGTTGAATCACTTACGCATGCCGTGAACATTTCAAACCCCGGAACATTGCCATACAACGGAGAGTGCACTAATAGAGAGTTTTCGCAAACGGTATATCTCACGGTATAGCCGTACAGTATAGAAAACTCTCTCTGACCCCAGTTCATTTTTCTATACTGTACGGCTATACCGTGAGATATACCGTTTGCGAAAACTCTCTAATAGCCCATACTTGGGCGAACAGCAGCAGCACACCAGCCGGGAAATTAAGGTGCGAAGAATTAAGATCCTCAGCAGATGAACTAAAGAGCAACTCACAAGCATCAACTCAAATTGAGTACGAATAATAGTGACCGCCAACCTTCGTACTGACTGGTCTTTTATGCCTGGCTATCGATTACTGTAGTAGTCTTGCTGCGGAGCATTTGTTTTACAGCGCATTGACCATTAGGTTTTCACTTTTCGGAGCATTCCAGGCAATTTTCCCATGCGAACTCCACTGACAAAGTTTTTCCACGATGAACAACATACATACATATGTGGAAGCGTTTCCGTTGTTGCAAGCGAACGACGCCATAACAAACTGGACGTTCCTTCCAACAGCCGGCCAAGAACGCACTAGAGAAAGACTCTTGTACGCACAATTCATGCCACAACATTCGTTAAAACTTTTTCTTACTGAATACGTCAATCCGACGTGGAATAAAACGCAGAAAATATATTGTACGAAAAGTACGGAAAGTCTAATTAATAATAATACACAATACCGAAAATAATAACAGCAACACTAATAACAACGAACAATGAGCAGAGTGAAGAAACTAATCTAGAGTGATGTGTGCTTTAAGTCAACAAGAAAGAATCATTAAAGACAAACGAGACGAGTAGACTGAACTAATTATTCCAATTTGGAAGTGAATCGCCAAATTTCATGCTAAACAGATATCAATGGCTCAATACCGAAATGGAGGATGAGTAAAAAATACATCTAAAAGAAGCTGGAACCAGGAGGGAGTGGAGCGATAGTTTGGGTGGGGTACTTTGTGCATTATTACTACTACTCGTCTTTCCCTTCTTTGTAGAGGTTGTCAATGGTCTGCTTGTAGTTTTTCCGGACAACTTCTCGCTTTGCCTGCAATCAAGAAATGCCATTTAATCTTCAAATCCCAGCTCAAAGTTGAAATTAAACTATAGTTACTTTAGGAATATATAAATTCACTAGGTAATACTCAGAACCGATTACAAAAGGAATTAAGTGACCAATGTGAAGGCTGGTGGCTTTCATTCCTGCGCATTCTTGACCAAACAAGTCCAAGAAGGTCAGACTGGCTTTGATCAGCGCCGTCCTCAACAAAAATGCTTGCCCCCTCTCTTGTTAATATCTAACGATTATTGTCTCTCTGCCCGCTCGCTTACACATATGTTCAGTCCAAATATTGAACCGACAAAGGCAAGAAGTGTACCTTGAAGGTCGGCGTGAGCATGCCATTAGCCACGGAAAAGGGTTCCTTCAGCAGAGCAACAGCCTGAGGAGTTTCAAACGACTTGATTCCGTCCTTCTTGGCGATCCGTTTGAATTCCGCTATAATGTACTCTTTGGTCTCCTTCTTCTTTAGCAGCTCGTCAAAATTGGAAGTCTGACCGTGCTCCCTGGCCCACTTGGTGAGGTGGTCTTTCTCCGGCACGACCAGGGCCACCGGGAAGGCGTACTTGCTGTTGCCGTCGACAAACACTTGGACAAACATCTTGGACTTTCCAAAAGACTGCTCCAGCTTCTCCGGGGCAATGTATTCGCCCTGACTCAGCTTGAAGAGATTCTTCTTCCGGTCGATAATCTTCAGGCATCCATTCTACAATGGGACATTTCATAATATATATTGCAGTCTACTCTGCTCAGTAAACAACCGGCTCGAAATTTATGTCGAGAAAAAAATATTTTTCTAGATTTATATTTTGACTTTAATTGGACAACAGTGACACAAAAATAAAAAATGTTAAAGTAAAGAAAGTTAAATCTAAGAATTACTTGAAACAGAATGGTTATTGCCAGTAACTGCTTTATTATCGTATCTTTTCTTTTTTTCTACTCTATCATTAAGGCTTTGCATAAAGTGTGAAAATCCAGATCAAATTTGTTTTCTGAATCTATTTTCAAAGCCATTGTTTACCTCGGTCCATGTGCCGACATCACCAGTATGAAGCCATCCTTCGTCATCAAGCGCCTCCTTGGTTTTATCGTCCAGCTTATAGTAGCCCCGCATGACAATTTTGCCGCGAATGCAAATCTCCCCGTTTCCTTCGCTTGCCTTGTAGTCCATGTCCGGAACATCTACCAAGCGAACTTCCATTCCTGGCAACGGAGGGCCAACGTGCTCCACATCATGGTCACCCAGAACAGTCAGTGTCGCTCCGCCAGTACATTCTATAAAGAATCAAGACACAGCAATACATTAATTAACCCGTAACCAATGAGTAACCAACAGGCAGTGCAACAGCATTCTTCAACAGATGGTCAACTTACACCTACGCAAACAATGCAAACAAATCGGCATGAGAACAAACATTCAGACAACATTCAAACAAACATTTAGAAAGACATTCAGACAGAAAGATAGACAGACACAAGCAGACAGATAGATCGACAGACAGAGAGACAGGCAAGCCTGCCGACCGATAGGCAGATGAAAGAACAACAGTCAAGCGTTTAACAGCAGAGAAATAAACAAACATGGACTTGAACAGAACAACTGGAAGCCAGGCAAGCACATGTACCAGTCTGGCCATAGCCCTCCACAATCGGAACGCCAAGAGCCACTCGCAAAAACGTCAAAACATCTCCTTCGATGGGCGCAGATCCGGTCAAAACTAGCTGCAGCCGGCCACCCAGTTGATTCCGTACGCCTTTGAAGACCAGCTTATCCCAAAAACTATCTTGTCGAATGACTCCCCGCTGCACTTCAAACCGCTTCATCCGCCAGGCGACATGGAGAATGCCACGAGTCAGATAGTTCTCCCGGGCCTTCTTCCAGACACCAGCATAGACACGGCCCAAGACACGAGGAACGGCCGGCAGGAGGGTCGGTCGGAGGGCTTTAATATCGTCAGTCAAACGGCGTACATCGCCCGTGAAGAATCCAACACGGCCTCCGTTGCAGGCCATCATGATGTGAACTAGGCGATGGGAAGGAAAAGGTGAAGAGTATTAGCAAGATTGAAACAGTTTTAACGCCTCTGATCATAAAAACGAATTAATCATTCTATTACCTTGCTTACTAACAGTTAAATCAAATCCACATGACACAATCGAAAAAGACAAACTTGCTTCTAATACAATCAAAGTAAAAGGGACCGCAGAAATAAATTAATATTTCCAAACGGGCATAATAAACAACATAGCTGCTCAATCAAAGGAAACACGTGACCGTGACTGTCGCTTCTTACCTAGTCGTTCGTATAAATGAGCCAGCGGTAAATAGGAGATGACCGTCTGATCCTTATCGAATTTGAAAGGCTGCAATCATACAGATGACAATAATTAGAGTACATCTCGAAACACAGATAGTACTCATACACATACCAGAAGAGCCCGAATCAAAGTTTCCACTTCCGCCATAAAATTCTCATGAGTCAGCACCACGCCCTTAGGATCGCCGGTGGTACCGCTAGTGCAGCAGATGGTACACACGTCTGATGGTTTCGGTGGAACCACCGCCTGAGGATTCTGTTCGCCCAGTTTCTATTCAATAAATAAGACATCTAATAAAATTACTAGTGAAAAGATGAGAAATTTGTACCTCAATCTCTTTAAAGAGGACGACTTCAATGCCGGAGGATTCTGCCTGTTTGCGAAGTTCATCCTTGACCGGTGTGACGGATATCAAGAGCTTCAATGGCTTCAACTTCGCTGCGTTCTATGGAGGTTCTTTTCAAGGTCAATTATTTCTTGATTGATAGAAAACAAGACTGCATACATACGTCCAGAATTTGCTTGAATCGCTCCTCTGTATCCACCACCACCGATGTAATTGACACTAAAATGAACAAATACCGCATTCATTTTTTCAGGCCAAGTACTCCTCTAACCGACTTCAACGACCTTACCGTCCGACGATGAAAATATCCTCTCATGCTTTATCTACGTACCACCTGTATCAATCTATTTCACTGTCCGATTGTCTATTTGTGTACCGTCTATCTGTCTGTTTGTTTACTTGTCTGTCTATCTGACTGACTGATGTCTGTCTGTCGGTCTATCTGGCAATCTGTTTGTCTCTCTGCCTATTTCACTGATTCAACCAGTTTCTTACTGAAGTTAATGATGTAGTTGCATGCATCGACGCCAAGCGTATCGTAGAGCGGCACTATGACCATCGAATATGCGTTCACGGCTTGCTCCACAACAATCCATTCCACGCTGTTCTGCGCCTGGATGCCAATAAAGGTGCTGTTCTTGGCGGCTAGACCTTTGGCGATTAATCCTGCGCCAAAGTTCTTAGCCCGGTTGAAGACCTCCGAGTAGCTGACCCATTCGTAGTCAGCTGTTGGTTTCGGGCGGAATCCCAGACAAGGTCCGTCTCCTGCAAATTCGAGAAAGCAAAAGGACTGTTTACATAATTATGCAGGCGAGCGGGCCCTGTGCATCGTGACAGTAAAAGCGTTCTAAAACACGGCAGCCATACTATAACTTTAGGTAAACAAACTGGTCCGCACTAACTGCATTTATGGAAGAAAAGGGTTTATCAGCTAGAAATCATAGACCAAACAAAGATCCTCACGGCAATAAATGCTGCCCTGGACGAGTAAAAAACGGGTATACGGATGGGAACTGAAAAAAGACAGACCGACAGACAAAGACACCGACAGAAAGAGATAGACAAACAAACAGACAGGCAGACACAGACAAAAAGACAGACAGACTAGAACATTCTTCGTCTGCTAAAAGATTTAGAACAGTGTCTGTGTTTCACCGAGGTTGATCCGCTGAAAAAAAACAGGTTCTCGACGATGGATGTTTCACCAACAACAACAAAATAATCAATCGGCTGCCTGTAAACTCTTCACCGTAAAAAACGCGTCAAGACGTGCCAAGTTTGGTGTGGCCGGCGAAAGAGAGATGGGCAGGCTGATACGACACGCAAACTACTCTATCGTGATGAATGAGTTGCGTAAGAAAGCCATCGCGCAGAATATTTGACTTCCGTGTGTCTGACTCACCGGACTGCTTGATGCCTTGTTGGAAGTTTTCATACAACGTCCTTGGTATGTTGACATAGGGTTCCTCCGGTTTGGCAGTGTAGGCTCGAGTGCGAATACCATTTGCATCCTACAAAATGCAGCAACAACTTCTCAAAAGACGCTTTAAATTACAACAAGTCCAATCAAGCTGCGCAGCACAATCAATCAATCGTGAAAATTCTCTGCCGACTAAGAACCACAATTCAGCCCCAGTAGGCACTATTTCTCGTCCCTCATTCAATCCAATGATATTTCTCTTTATAAGAAGAACCGGGCAGTCTCATTGAGCTGCAAACCCACATCATCATCACTCCTTTACCTCCTGAGATTGATTAGAATAATCAAAATTTTTGACTTTCTTCCGCTCCGGAGCAGTTAAATAGTCGTAGAGAAAAATAGCCGACAAGGGGAAAATAATAATTCCGACCAGCGCTGATAGGAAGCTGAGGACGATTGCAAAAAATGCCTGTAAAAAAGCTTATTATTTTTCCAGTCAAATGGTAGTAAATTGGAATTACCATTTTGCAGTGAGTGATTGCTTGCACTTCCCAGGTCGCCGCTGAGATATGGTGCGGCTCGTCGTGCTCTTCACAACTTCTGCAAATCAAAGCCTGGTTTAACGAAGAAAAACGATAAAGAATTTCTCGTATCTCAGCCACATGTCGTTGAGGAGGCTACATTTGGACGATAAAGACCAACAAAGATTCTTTTATCATCAGTTTGGGCTCAATCGGCGTTTTCACTTGGCCACGCCAATGTATGCTACGACGACGAACAAATAGGGAAAACACCCAAATGCTTCCAACAAGCACCAAGTCCTCAGAAATCAGTTGCACCTAAATAGCTTCTCAATACTTAAAACTCACCACTTTTCCAAGAGGGCAAATAATGCGGACAAAAAATAGAGATCCCGGAAGATAGCAACAACGCTGTAGGAGAATTAGATAAGAGGAGGCAAAATTTGTGGGAAAATAGGAATGGAAATAACCGACGTTTTCTCTTCTCTCTGGTCTCACAAGCCAAGTCAGCTGGTTTATCACTTTTAGACAATTATGTCACAACTGCCGCCACATAAATTCTCAAGCACGTGGTAAGCCACTTGAGCAAAACTAAAAACGTAAACATTTCGTAATCTTTTCCTTCCCACTTCCTCCCTTGTGTTTTCGCTTCTGTTTTTTGTACACAATGAACGCAATTTTAGAACACTACACCCCGCCGTCGTCCAAGATATCGGAGCGGATCTGCGAAATGTGTACGGAGAACGCCAGCAAGTATCGCTGTCCGCGGTGCGAAATGGCGACCTGCTCTCTTCCTTGCACCGTAAAGCACAAGGAGATCCATGGCTGCTCCGGTCAGCGCAACCGGGCGGCCTTCATTTCCCGTGTCAGTTTTGATGACGCGTCTCTCTCATCGGACATTGCCTTTCTGGAGGATGCGGCACGACGCACAGTCCTGGCCAAAGACCGCCTACGTTCGGTGGTGTGTTTAGTTAACGCATTCGATGGATCGATTGATTGATTGGTGGTAATTTTCTGGTTTTATTTCGTGATAGAATCGTCGATTGATTGTTAATTGGTAATAGTCGAATCGCTACTTCATACTAGACATCCACTCCAGTCGCCTACGCTTTTACGTAATTTTAATTAACGATTTGATTTATTATGTCCTATCTTATTTTGGGTGGTCATTGCAATTTATTTTGTTATAACTATCTTTTTAGGATCCGTTGGTTCATAAAGGAGTGCTGGTGGAAGAAGCCAACCGACGACAGGTCGATCTTCGTCTCCTGGCAGAGTGGTTCCCCAAGCGAAAGGAAAACAGATCCTACTATCGAGGACGGAACATGTTTTGGACAATAAGGTGGATAATCCATCTCGAGGAAGATCAGAAACCACTGGGTATGAACTGCTTATGAGACATTTAGGCTTGAGCGAATGATTGTTGTGTTGGTACTGCTTTGTTCGCTCACTGAATGATTGACAGAAAATGATAGGACTGATTTTCCCCCTCAGAATTGCTCATTCATGGGGCAAAGGATCAGCGCACCATCGGAGATATTTTCCAGGGCCTCTCGGTGGATCGGACATTAAACGTGGTGCAGAAGGAACAACTGGAGGGGCTGTTAGCCGGGAAGAAAGCGGACGCCTTCAGTTTCACACTGCTACTCGATCCTGCTCATCGCCACCAAACGGGATTGACGGTGGCCCTCTCGGCAAGCTTAACTCTTCGCGGGTGCTTGGCGAGAAAGCTCATTGTTGAGTATCCCACCGTGTCGGTGCGGTCGAATGCTCCAGTGCCTCAGACGAAACCTGACTTTGATATTGTCTTGCAAGACAGGACGACGCGGGATGATGAGGACTCTCGCTCAGCTAAATGCAGTCAATAACCAGCAGGAGCACTCTGAATCTTTTTCATTTCCTACAAAAATGGGAGAGGAATCGTATGCTTTGAAAAGTGCAAGAATTAATATTTTGCTGAGCCTGATCTGTCAGCTGTCCGTTCGTAGTCATGGACGTAGTACTAATACAGTACAAGTACCTGTCAGGCCTTCTGAATGGTCTGCGATTCCAATCGCGATCGCTCCAGCTGTTATTACTTTGGTTGCCGTTGCATTTGACGAAAATGGTAACGGGAACAGAGGCTGAATAGCCGCTATAACTTGTCACCTAGACATTGTACGTTCCCCGTGAAAGATACCCGCTCGCTGATATAACTCCACCAGAAAAAAGAGCAAACGCTCCAAAATTTCCCCTCGTACTGGCAATGGTATGGCCAGTCGCTCCGTTGGCGTAGACGCTACCAATCGCTGAGTCAGGGGTATAGTAACTCATTGAAAATGAGTAGGATGGCTGGTTAAAAGAACCGCTACCGCCATTGATGAAGTTGTCACAATTGTGACGGGAACGGTCGCCGCGATGCCAGTATTGCTATAGCTGGTCACGTAGATGGAGTACGATTCGGAGGAGAGATACGTCACAGTTGTTAAGGTACATGTTGAAGATACGGTGAATTGGCTCCCACTGATGCCAT